>LPNX010708357.1:134885-147903 GCA_001517045.1 Pseudotsuga menziesii
AAATGGTACTCTAGTTATCACAGTAGATAGTAGTTGAGTACTCAGGTTCGAAACCACACTCTCCAAGTAAACCCTGCAACCATAAACACTGAGTTGCTGCATTAACAACTCCTCTGTACTCAACTTATGTAGATGAGAGTGCAATGGCACTCTGTTTCTTGCTTGACTAGCTGATTGGCCCTTCTATAAGCATGAACACATAACCTGAAGTGGACTTTCTATCTGTGCTATCACCTTCCCAATCACTATCAGTAAATCCAATCAAATCAAGATCAGATTTTTCCTTATAGAAGATCCCATGTGTCCTTGTTCCCTGAACAAAGTTAAGGATCCTTTTGGATGCTTTCCAATGGATCTCATGAGGCTGATCCATGAATCTAGAAGCCAAACTTACTACATAACAAATATCAGGTCGAGTATGTGTCAAATACAATAAACATCCAATCAATTGTCTATACAGTGTATTGTTTACCATCTGTGGAGAATCATCTTCCTCCAGCTTCACTCCTGAAAGGAAAGGAGTTTTGCTTGCTTTGCAGTCTTGCATTCTGAATTTGATCAGCAAATCCAAGGCATACTTGGACTGGTACACCTTTATTCCAGCTTTGGTTTGAGCAATCTCAAGCCCCAGAAATTGACTTAAGAGCCCCAAATCTGTCATGGAGAAGGCTTGGTTCATAGCTCCTTTTAAGGAAGCAATCTCAGCCTGTGAGCTTCCTGTAATGAGGAGGTCATCAACATATAACACAATGATCATTAATGAACCATTAACAGACTTAAAATATACATTCGGATCTGATTTGCACCGAACAAAATTCAGAGATAGCAAGAAGCTATCTATCTTGGCATACCAAGCCTCGGGGGCTTGCTTTAGCCCATACAATGACTTTCTCAACCTGCACACAAGAGAAGGGTTAGTAGCAAAACCTTGAGGCTGCTGCATATGTATCTTCTCAATGATATATCCATTCAGAAAGGCACATTTTACATCCATGTGATGTACCTCCCATTGCCTTGAGGCTGCAATGGCTAGAGCTAGCCTGATGGAATCCATCTTTGCCACTGGGGAAAAGGTCTCATTGTAATCGATGCCATGAACCTATGAGTATACTTTAGCTACCAATATAGCCTTGTACTTCAGTGGTGAACCATCAGCAACAAATTTGGTCTTATAGACCCACCTACACTGTACTAGTTTTCTCCCTGGAGGAAGATCCACTAGCTCCCATGTGTTGCTCTTCTGGAGTGAGTTGAACTCCTCCTTCATGGAAGATTGCCATATTGGATCTCCTGCTTATTCTTCATAAGTTTGAGGATCAGAATCCACCATCAAATAGCATTTTTCAGAAAAAATAGGATCCTTCATGCACAGACCACTTTCAAATTGAGATCTAGTCCTCCTTGGGTCATTGGGATCCCCAGCTAGCTCACCTGCTGCATGTAGTGTCTTGGCTGCCCATTTAGGCCTTGTGGGGCTGTTTGGGTCTGCAATAAACTCATCTCCATTAGACAAAATCAGAATCAGAATTTTCAACAAACTCTTTACTTACTTCTTGAGGTTCAGGTGGTGAAGAGGCTTCACCAATTTCCACTTCTGCAAGGGGTTCTTCTTCAAACTGAACACACCTTTCAATGAAGGATTTGTTTGTGCTCAAATTTATAAAATTGTACCCTTTTGAATCTTTAGAGTATCCAACAAAAATACACTCTTGGCTTTGGGGCTGCAAATCCTTCCTCTTCTCTGTCGGGATTCTAGCCCATGCCTTTGAACCAAAAATCCTGAAATGGGTCACATCTGGCTTGTGCCCACTCCATGCTTCGAAGGGAGTCATGCCATCAAGATATTTGTGAGGCACCCCATTCTGAATATAGGCTGCACAGTTGATAGCTTCGGCCCAGTACTTTGGTGGCAAAGTTCTGGCCTCCATCATGCATGTTGCCATCTCCTTCAGTGATCTGTTCTTCCTCTCAGCAACACCATTTTGTTGTGGTGTGTAGGGGATAGAATGCTGCATCTGCACAATAGTTAATAAACTCAGACTTGACATACTCACCACCATTGTCAGATCTGAGGACCTTGAGTTTCCTTCCACGCTGGTTTTCAACCAAAGCCTTAAAGACTTTGAATAGGCCAAAAACTTTAGACTTGTGTTTCATGAAGTGAACCCAACAATACCTGGAAAAATCATCAATAAAGGTCAATGCATATTTGGCCTGACTCATGGACATATGAGGGAATGGGCCAGCAACATCACTGTGAATAAGCTCGAGGGGTGCAGAGGTTCTCTCATGACTAGCTTTCTCAAACTTATGCTCTAGGTGTTTTCCTAGGATACAGCCTTGGCAGACTCCTTTGGAAAATTTTATCGTGGGAAACCCTATGACCATTTATTTCTCACTAAGATCAGACAGATAATTGTAATTTAGATGGAAAAATCTTTCATGCCATAGCTTGCTGGCTTCATTAGCATGAATGAGAAGAGCAGAGGGGTTTGAGTAAGGTAGGAAGTGTGAAAAAATGTATACCTTTTGAGCATGATTCGCTACTCCTTTTGCAATGACTCTACCACTTGAGATTTCTGTGATATCAACTTCATCGGGGGAGAATATTACCTTCTTAGGAGACCCAGTGTGGGTCATCTGGTACACTAACAGGAGGCTGGAGGCGAGACCAGGGACATACAACACATTGCTGAACTTACCATGATCAAGATCTATCCTTCCTTTGCCTTTACTTTCAGTGAGAGAGTCATCTCCCAGTACAATAGATGGTCCTTTCGACATATCCAGTGAGGATAAGGCCTCCTTAGTCGAAACCATGTGTCTTGAAGCTCCAGAATCTATGATAAAACTAGGTGAGCTTGATGTGCCAGCAACTAGAGCATGAAATCTCTCTCTGTCATCAGAACATGATCCTCCTTCTCTCTTCTTTGAGATTTCTGGAATGGAGATTCCATTCTTCTCCAGGAGATTGGTTAGCATATCAATTTGTTTTTTCATACAAGATCTTTCAGTGTGATTTCCCTTCGAACAGTATGAGCACTTGTTCATTTCACCTTTGTTTTTCTTCTTCTGGGTATTTTTCTTGGGACCTTGTTGATCCTCTGGAGACTGCTTCTTGTCTCTTCTTTGCTCAGGTGGATTTTTAGCTTTCTTTTTTCTTTTTGAATCCACCCTTGAATCTCCAGCAATCAAAGATTGATCTTTGAAAGGTTTGATGGTGCCCATCATCACTAGCTTGTCTTGTTCTTGTGTGAGAGATTCCATGAAATCTGCAAGGCTAGGCATCTTCCAGGTTCGAGCTGTGAGTTTTGTGGCATAGAAGGTCGAAACAAAGACTGAGTAGTCAGGTCCTAGCTTCGAGAGGATGGCCAATATGAGCTGATCATCTTTCTTTTCGATACCACACTGCTTCAGCTACAAAACTAGTGCTTTGAACTTGGAGAAATATAGCTGCAGGGATTCAAAGCTACTGGGACTCAGAGAAATCAGCTCATTTTCGATCTGATGTCCCCTCATCTCATCTGTCTTTCCAAAAATATCAGAAATATTCTCCCATACTTGATTCGGTCAAGTTAATCCATCGAGATGGAAAAGGAGGTCTTGGGAAATACTGAGACATAGGAGGCCATAGGCCTCATCTCTCCGATTGTGCCATTTGATCTTCTCTGCAGCTGCATTGGGCTCTGCTTCTGTTGTCATAGTCACCCTGTAGAGGAATTTCAGTCTCAACAAGATCTCCATCTCTGCTTTCCATTCAAAATATTTGAAGGGAGTCAAGATAGTTTTCTGTGAATCCATAGCTTTAGAAAATCTGTCCCGGCTGTCAGTAGAAGGCTCCCAGTCTTGATGTCGAACCTACAAAACAATTTTTGAAGGAGAGTAACAACCTACAATGGCTCTGATACCATGTAGAAATTTAGGCCAGCAGTAGATTAATTTTACCCACAACAATTATCAATTGATCATGCAAAATTGCTAACAATGGAGACTAAATATGGAGCTGTAACACAAAATTATATTAACTGAGTGTACAATAGCCAACCCTGTAATAACATAGGCTGCTGAATATATAGAATACATCAATATGTCGAATGCATAAGGAGGCATCCAAAACTAGCATAAAGCAGGCTTACTCAAAATAGGCAAATCCCCCATAGGTGTAAAAAGCTGATCCCAAATCTATCATGGAGCTCATGAATTGGAAAGGGTGCATGGGAAAGCTAAAGAGTAGTGGAATGGTATCTCATACATGTTTTTTCATGGAGAAAAGAGTGGAGGATGAAGAGGACAAAAAACTAGTTCACCTCACCTAGTCTTGCTTTTCTATGTGCCTTAAAACACCGAAAAAGCAGGCAATAAAGCAGAAAAAGCAGAAGGGTGCCTAGGAGGCCAGGAATAAAGTAGATTTGATTCCTAAGGATTTCCCAAGTGCTACATGAGTCAAATATGGCAAGTTTGACCTCTATGGATAGGCAATTAACAACTTGCACAAGGTGGGACTCATGAACTAGGAAAATAAGACAAAAATAAATGAATTAATGTCTAAGTGGGTAATACTATGGGTTGATTATTCTAACAGAGCCTAGATGAGATACTTCAACAATGTATTTTAGAGAACAAGCGCGCAATGATACTAAGCAAAGAAAATGTTGGTGTTGCAGGAAACCACTATGCAAGAAAAGAGACTCTGCACAAGATATTACAAGCAAGATTTGGTGGCCTATGATGCATTCATACACTCAATATTATTGTTGCAGTTGCGATATATGTCAAAGAAAGGGAAATCCAATCCAAAGAGATGAAATTCCATTAGTACCACAAATAACATTACAAAAATTTGGTAATGGGTTGTTGACTTAATGGGACTTATTAGTCTAGTAGGAAAGTGGACAGGAGCAAGGTATATTATCATTGCAACTGACTACCTAACTACATGGGAAGAAGCTACGTCAATAAAGGAATATTGTGCTATGACAACTGCAAAGTTCTTATTTGAAAATGTTGTAACAAGGTTTAGGAGCCCAAATATATTGATTAGCGATCAAGGTATGTACTTTTTTAATCAATTTATTGAAGAACTAACTGATGAATTCTAGATACATCATAGAAGAAAAACTCCATATCAACTGCAAGAAAATGTAGTGGTTGATAAATTTAACAAGATTCTAGATAACTGTCACGTCCCCATCCCTCCAACCGGTGAAGAGGACGTGGCCATGGCGTTAACCATCCGAGCTACCAGCCCCATGAACATGTGAATCCATAAAAATGCTGAAGTAGAGTGCATTGAAGAAAATTCTTTGAAGTGGAACATACACAAATGCAATCATCTATCATACACAGCTACAATTATCTATCAGACACAGTGGAATCAACATACATTCATACAAGCATTCACTCAGCATGTTCAGCACATTCATTAACAGAAAATATGGTTGCAGAAGTAAAAATGGACAAGATCACTTATCTTATGAAGAAGTCATTCCAGCGTGCTCCTTAATCTCTCAGCAACGCTGCCAGCCCCGAGCTGGGCATGATTCTCCAAGGAATAAGGGAACAAGCAGGCTTACACATAGCCAAGGATAAACAAAACACAGCCAAGACAACACAGTTCAGTTTATCAGGCCATCAAGGAGTTGGGAAAGGCTAAATGCTAAGCTGGTGAGATCATTACAGAGCCAAGAACACCTACACCAGAACTAGCCTGTCTTCTAAGACACCCACACACACCCAACACAAGGAATCAGTCCCTTCTCTGCTACACAGTCCCTCAGGCCCTGCACTCCCTTCCAGTGCTATTCAGGGGTTGTGGAGAAGAAATCCATCCCTCTAGCTCTGTCTGTGTGGTTTCTAGCCACCAGGTTTATCAAGCAAACCAAGTCCCCATCCCTGCTCCTTACATAGTCCGAAGACCAACCATTGCACGTATGTAATCAATCAGCTATTACAGCTTAACAGGGGGAAAACAACTCCAAACCATCTACAGTAGCCCCAAAATGTAACAACAAACACAGCTCACGGCATGGGGAAATTAACAGTCCTAAAATGTATCAGTGAGCACGGCTCACAACATGGGGAAAACAACAACCTGTCCTTGGGAAATGATATCACCAGGAAAACATACATAGACCACGCTGAGGAAGAAATTACAGTCTCCCAGCCTATGCGTGAGTAAGAACGACACATAACCCACAAATCATCCCATGAGGAAAAATATACAGCCACACCATCCGCAAATCCATAGAGGAAAGTACTGCATGAGTAAATCCAGGAAAAATCCTATGCGTGAGCATGAGCAACCTCCGCTCTTGCGTGAGGATGAACAGAGAATCGTGAGGCACGAACAAACAATGGAGGTAACACATAGTGGAGAGAGTGCAGTCCCCTGGAGTGATGGAAGTGGTTTTCTTTTTGTCATTGTGAAGTCAACCGTGGGTGGAGTGTGCATGTGGGAAAGGACTGACAGTCCTGCCACACCCACCCCCAAACAATAACTGCCTCAACCACTCAGTTGAACATTTAAGGTGGTAGTTGAATAATACAAGGAAAGATGACACATGGATTTTTACCCCATTGGCCAAGGTTTGACATTCCCCCACCCTTATCCTTGTTAAAATCATGCCCCTTCTCAATTTAGTTTCCGCAATCGTAGCCGGTTGGGCTATTTAATTAAAGGATGCATATTTACATGATGACAAACTTAATATATGTATGTCGCATGCCCTATATACCATCGATGACAATTTAAATCCGAAACATAGCATAACCAATCAATGGTGGGGCCTTGGCCTTTAGCTCCACACCATGATCATTACAATATATACATCATGCACATTCAATGCAACGGGGTCAAAACTGGGGTGTTACATTCCCCTCCCCCTTCAATAGAACTGTCCTCAGTGCTTTACAAAATTGAACAAAATGCTACACTGGTATTGCCTCAATGTTTCGCAAAATTGAACAAAAATGGATGTACCAATCGCATGGCATCCTCCAGCTCCCAAGTAGCCTCTTCAGATCTGCAGTGTTCCCATTGCACCTTTACCTGACCTATGGCCCGGTTCTGGAGCATTGTGACCTTCCTGTCGAGGATGCGCATTGGCTCGATTCGGAACTCTCCCTCGGGTTCCACCTAAATCACATCCCAATTTATCACATGGTTAGTATCATGTACATATCTCTTAAGCAAAGAAACATGAAAAACATTATGAGCTCTAGTGCTAGCAAGAAATGCAAGTCTATATGAAACTGGCCCTATTCTTTCAAGCACTTCAAACGGTCCACAATATCTTGGTGACAACTTGGCACAACTTCCAAGATTCAAGGAACTCTTCCTTTCCCTCACTCTAAGGTAAACATGATCCCCAACACTGAACTCCCTATTCACCCTATGCTTATATGCATATCTTTTCTTCCTATCCTATGCTGCTTTCAAATTCTGCCTAATCTTTATAACCTCTTGCTCCATTTCCCTGAGTAATTCTGGTCCAAGCACAATCCGTTTCACTGGATTATCCCAATTTACTAGTGTTCTACACCTTCTTCCATACAAAGCTTCATACAGACTCATCCCCAAGGATGCCTTTTGTCCATTGTTATAAGCAAACTCTACCAAGTGCAAGTAATCTTCCCACTTGGTTGGTTTGTCCATTACGTACATGCGAAGCATGTCTTCAAGCACCTAATTAACTCTCTATGTCTGACCATCTGTCTGAGGATGGTATGCAGTGCTGAAGTTTAGCTTTGTACACAAATTTGCAAACAACCCCTTCCAAAAGTTGGAAGTGAACTTGACATCCCTGTCAGAGATTATTTCCTTCGGCAATCCATGCAATTTGAAGATCTCCTTCATGAATATCTTTGCAATATCATCAGTCTTATGAGTAGACTTAACTGGTATAAAATGCGTTGCCTTAGTCAACTTTTCTACCACAACCATGATGGAATCATGTTGTCTCCAAGTCATTGGCAATCCTGTAATAAAATCCACGGAAATAACTTCCCGTTTCCATTCTGGAACTGGCAAAGGATGCAACAAACCTATGGGATGTTGATGCTCAAACTTTACCTGTTGACATTTCATACTTGGGAATGTACTCGGCCATATCCTTTTTCATTCCTGGACAAAAGTACTACTTTCTAGCTGTAGCAATTGTCTTCTGATATCCTGGGTGACCAGAATACAGAGCTTGATGGATTTCATCCATAACAACTCTCCTCAAACCTGCTACATCTGGAATATAAATTCTACCTTTATAAGTGAGAAGTCCATCTTCTTCCAATTTATATCCCTCATACCTCTTCTCAAGACTCTGCTGCTGCAACTTGTCTCTTACCTGCTCATACAATTCATCTCCAGCAGCATGACTAACAATCTGCTGCCTCAAATTCGATTGGCAAATACTAAGAGATGCCACATGCATTTCCTGCACCTTCCTGCTGAGTGCATCAGCTACCTCATTTTCCTTTCCCTTTATGTGCTTGATTTCAAAATCAAACTCACATAAAAATTCCAGCCATCTTGCTTTCCTAGCATTCAGAGTAGGCTGATCAAATAGATACTTTAGACCACAATGGTCTGTTCTGAGCTCAAATCTCCTGCCCATCATGTAATGCCTCCACATATTGAGAGCATGTACTATGGCTGCAAGCTCTAGATCATGAGTGGCATAGTTATTCTCATTCTCCTTCAGCTTTCTTGACTCATAGCATATCACGTGGTTGTCTTCCATAAGGACTCCTCCAAGCCCTTGTCCACATGCATCGATACACACCACATAATCTTCCTCTGGATCTGCAACCTTCAACATGGGTGCACTGGTGAGAATAATCTTCAACTGCTGAAAGCTTTCTTCACACCTCGATGTCCATTCAAACTTCATCCCCTTCTTTTGCAAAGAAGTGATGGCATGTGCAACTTTGGAGAATCCCTCAATGAATCTCTTGTAGTATCTTGCAAGTCCCGTAAAAGATCTTACATCTGTCACATTTCTTGGAGTAGGCCAATTCATAATGGCTTCAATCTTTTCAGGGTCCACATATATACCCTCCTCTAAGATAATGTGACCCATATACTGAATTCTATCTCTATAGAAGTCACACTTGCTCAGTTTTGCATACAGCTTATGCTCCCTGAGCAATTTCAATGTCAATCTCAAATGCTCTTCATGCTCTTTCTCATTCTTAGAATAAACAAGAATTTCATCAAGGAAAGCAAGAACAAACTTTTCCAAATACTTGCTAAACACGCTATTCATACGACACATAAATGTAGCTGGTGCATTTGTCAGACCAAATGGTACCACTACAAACTCATAATGCCCATACCTTGTCCTGAAGGCTGTCTTATGAACGTCTTCATCCTTGATCCTTACCTGATGGTAACCAGACCTCAAGTCAATCTTGGAAAATACCTTTGCTCCTCTCATTTGATCAAAGAGGTCATCAATCCTAGGAAAAGGATATTTATTCTTCACAGTAACCTTGTTCAAGTGTCTATAATCAATACATAGCCTGAGTGTACCATCTTTCTTCTTTACAAGCAGAATCGGTGCTCCCCAAGGAGACACACTCAGCCGAATATACTTCTTTTCCAACAACTCTTGAAGTTCCATCTTCAACTCTAGCATCTCTAGTGTACTCATCCTGTAGGGTGATGAGTCCAAGGCGCAGGGGCCTCTGGGTATATCCTCTGGAATAGAGGGGCTGTCGTCGACAGAGGGAGACCTGCAACTATCAAGGCAATGATGTTTCCTTGACAGGAGCGTGAGGTAAAAAACCGAAATGTGATAGTACTGATGGCAGGGTTGATAAACTGGGGTAAATAACTGGGCAAGTAGAGTGGGTGGACTCAAACTTCCTTTGTTCAGAGTATGATGGCGGGGATGATCGGGCAGGACTTAAAACTGATTGGTGGTAAAGGTATCATAGCTGTATGGGATCTGGGAAGTTCACTGGGCTGAGGGAAACTCAAGCTGTGGTAACATGGTAGGAGACTGCAGAATACTCTAAACAAAGGCGACCTGATGGGAGGTGCTGCCGAGAGGATTGATCATAGCGCCAAGAGGCGCGGGGGGGTTTCTTCATGAGTGAGTGAACGAGAATAAGTGTGGATATAAAGTGGTACTGTCATGTGGATTTTACGAGCCCATGACAGCTCATGCTCGTGTTTTCTTTCAATTTTAAGGAGTCTGAAAACAAATAAGAAGACTTTGAAGAAATGGAATGATACTGTCATGTGGATTTTACGAGCCCACGATAGTACATGCTTGTGGTTGCTTTCAATTTTAGGGAGTCTGAAAGCAAATAAGAAGACTCTGAATTGATGGAATGGTACTATCGTGTGGATTTTACGAGCCCACGATAGTACATGCTCGTGGTTGCTTTCAATTTTAGGGAGTCTGAAAGCAAATAAGAAGACTCTGAATAAATGGCCAGGCAAGGAGGAAATGTTCAATCAGGGAGTATTTATGGTGACCAGTACTGAGGGTGGGGGGGAACACTGGTGGGCCTCCTTGCGGGGTGAATGAATGGTGGCAAAATAACGAAACATTTGCAGTATGACAGGAGTGGATGGATCATGTAAAAAGTGTAAAAGAATCTGATGACGGCTGATGCGGCGCGCAAATTGATGCGGCAAGGTGTAGGGACGCAATGTTGTAATTATATCAAGTGAGAGCGAGAAATGATCTCAAGCATCCTCACGAGCTCGAAAAAATGAATCCGGTGATATAAAATGTGTTAAAAACGGAGAGCGGCCCAAGTGGCACGCAAACTGAGGCTACTATTGGTGTCTAAAAAATGGGTAAAAAATGATGTAGTTTAAAACGATGCAACGAGGTGACCATTGGGATGATCTCGTCGTGCTAATTCCAATCGTAGAAACAGTTCGGAAAACGGACTCCGTATGGGTCTAAAATGGTCAAAACAAGAACAAAGTCGATGGACTATAAATAGTAAGTGGGCCCAACATGACACGTCATTTGTACTGTTTGAGGTTGATTTGCGATCGGAGTGAACCAGAGCTGACGTGTGATTTTGTGGACG
Organism: Pseudotsuga menziesii; assembly: GCA_001517045.1. Taxonomy (NCBI): domain Eukaryota; kingdom Viridiplantae; phylum Streptophyta; class Pinopsida; order Pinales; family Pinaceae; genus Pseudotsuga; species Pseudotsuga menziesii. The sequence goes on from LPNX010708357.1 coordinate 145,935, forward strand.
ATCCGACCGGTGGATTCGATATTCGGGAGAGCCAGGTATTCCGTTAAACTTACACCTGTTTTATTTTTTGGGTTGGGAGGGTTGGTGGGCCCCCAGGGGACGATGTTGTACGGTCCATAGGGGTGGACCGCGGGTCTAGTGGTCAAAACCGCGGTCTCCGACCGCGAGTTTTGACCAGGACAGCCGCAGTCAGAGACCGCGACTATTCGGCTTGACGGCCGCTGTCTGGACCGCGACTGTCGGGCTTGACGAACGCGGTCTGGACCGCGACTGTCGGGCTTGATGACCACGGTCTAGACCGTGGCTGTCGAGCTTGACAGCCGCGGTCTGGACCGTGGCTGTCGGGCTTGACAGCCGCGGTCTGGACCGCAGCTGTCAGGCTTGACAGCCGCAATCTGGACCGCGACTATTCTGGGTTATGGATGGGTGGGGCAGGTCTGTTATTTAGACATGAGCCTAATGAGACATCTTTGTGTGATTTGCAGGATGCCACGGGTGGTATGGCGGGAGAGGGAGATGCCAGAGGACCTTGTGACGGCCATCCAGGATGACCGTTGGGTGCGGGGCATGCTGGGGCTCTTCGAACTACTGAAGTTCGCGGAGATCCCGATGATACGGTCAGCAGGGTTGCTGCTGAACCGATTGATCGATTTCTGGGAGCCAGAGACACAGGCCTTTCGAGTTCAGGGAGAGAGGGTGGACCTCACCCTGATTGATGTTTATTTCATGACGGGGTTGCCCTGCCTGGGGAGGGTAACAGACACACAGCCGCGGGTCTCCGCGGATCCGGATATAGATGACCTAGCAGTGCGGTTCGGCAGGGCAGACGCGAGGGTGCATAGGAATGCACTCCGGATTCAGGATTTATGGGAGCCATAAGTTCATGCGATGGCAGCCTGTGTGGTACGGATTTTGGGATCCCAGTCACCTGAAAAGGTGTCTGGGGGTCAGATGCAGATCGTAGAGCGAGTACTGGCTGGGACTTACTTTGCGTGGGGCCAGATGTTCCTGACCTACGTGCAGCGACAACTGACCGCAGCGAAGGAAGTTGGCAAGGGATTCTGTTTTGGTTCTTTTCTAGTGGCATTCTTCATGGAGAGGGTCCCCACACTGCGGCCGTGGGTGTCAGTCAGAGAGGGAGGCTTGAGGGAGCCTCGGATGATCCGGTGGGGAGAGATGATGTGCCGCCGGGGCGGCGGGGACGTTGGGCGGTATTTCACTCGGGAGCTGTATATGTAGTGGCTTCAGCTACCACTGGCACTGGAGGACTATCCTTACAGAGACATGGAATACACAGGGGATCCAGATGCGCCACGGCCACCTGGACAGGCATGGGGTCTAGATGGTATGTATGATTTTAATTGTTTTGTCCAGTTTTTATGTTATATATTGTATATGGTTGATATATGGTAACTGACAACTGGGTGTTTGCAGATGTGGTTCTGAGGCCACCGCGAGATCATGTGCCCCGTAGAGGGGTTGTGGCCATGCCAGCTTTGCCTGGACGGGGGGTGGGTCGTCGCCCAGACCCTGAGGGGACATTGCAGGCCTTACGGGTGCTGTTAGAGGGCCTACTGCAGGGAGTGACTGACCGGGGGTGGTGAGACCTAGATCCTGCTGTTATCCGGGATTGCTTGGAGGCGCCGCGCGACTTTAGAGCGATTGCGATCCATGTGGCTTTATTGGCGGACCGTGCACAGGCTCAGAGGCCCAAGAGAGATGAGCACTTGCCTAAGGAGGAGCAGGGGGAGGAGTCAGAGGCAGCTGACACGGATAGTGATCCAGGGTATGATTCCCACTAGGGAGAGCAGGGGACTCTCCTTTATTTTTTGTAGCTACGGCTTGTAGTATATGAGGTTGGATGGGTGTATATATATTTTTTGTATAGCTGAGTACGGGGGTACTCAGGACATGTATAGCCCTGTAACATGTATATTTGTGGATATATATATATTTATGCACGTGGATG
>LPNX010708357.1:157395-284065 GCA_001517045.1 Pseudotsuga menziesii
TAGGTGATAACACCTCCACATTTCCAACAATGAAGTGGTCCTCTATTCTATTGTGGATCTTTAGGCTTTTCTCCTGTCACTCCAACTAGTTTACTTACAGCTTGGGATGGCTACTTCTACTGATTCCTGAAAGTAGAAGGATTGAAGCCTTTCTTTCTTTGGTCAAACTTCTCATTCTTCTTGTCATTCCATGCCTTATGGTAATCTGGTTTACCTTTTCTTTGCTCATAGCAATACTTAGCCTTCCTTATTGCTTCTTCAAGGGTTCTAGGTTCATAAAACTCAATTCTATCTTTGTAAGACTGAGGTAATCCACTTAGAAAACGCTGGACCTTCACTTTTTCATCTCTGATGTACCGAACATACCTCAATAGCTCCAAAAACTTATTCGCATACTCTTCCATGGTTTGCTGTCCCAATCTCAGCTCATGGAGAGCCTTAATCTTATCATCATAATACCTGTTAGAGAGGTATTTCTGCTTGAAATACTTCTTGAAATGTTTCCACTTAAGTCTCCTTTCACCGATCCTCTTTACTTGCTTGAAGTGTTCCCACCAAATGGATGCCCTTCCATTCAGATTGAATATGGCAAGTCTTGCCTTCATGTTTCCTGAATAATTGTGCACGAGAGTACTTATTTACCCCAAGAAGCCAAGCTTCATCCTCTTGTCCAGTCTTTACCTCACCATCAAATGTAGGAGGTTTAGCTTTCTTAAATTCATCATCAGAGTGATCCCTATGGTGTCTCTTTCTTTTCCTTTTATGAGAAGAGGAACTTGAATCCCTGCTGGATTCTTCAGAATTCGATGATCCACTAGAAGTACTTCTCCTTCTCCTAGTACTACTCTTACTGCCTTCTGGTCTTGCTGTACCTCGTCCAGAGTCTATCTTTCTATGTAAGTCTATCAAACCCTGCAACATAGCAGCATTCAACTGATGCTGCTCTTTCTAGGCTTTAATCAAGCTTCTCATGGTGGCTGCAACATCTGACGGTGTCTCTTGGAATCTCCTTCCATTAGACTCTATGTCATCATTTCTATTACGGACATTTTCTCCCATGGCATATCGGGCATGCTCATAAGAATCCCGAGCATCATATCCATCATGGGTTCTCATAACTAAACTGCAACTTACTTACCAAACTACACTACCTGGAATACTTCCCTTTGAAGGTGACTATGATTCTACAAACGTGTTAGTAACACAAATGTTAGATGCATAACATTGATATAAACCAGCATTAATTACCTTCTCTTGGAAAAATTATAAAATTACAAGTTTTCCCAAACACAAGATCTTCTTCATCAAGGAAATTCTATCTGAGGGGGATGATGGGGGTCAAGGGGGCTTTCCCCCTTATGGCTTCCCTACGCCACTGCAAGGCGGTTCGAGGGAAACACCCTTGTTTTTTATTTGTTTTTGTAAATCTATGTTTTTCGCGCAATCTAGCGCATAAGATCAATGCCACTTTATCATTTTCAGCCCTGAAAATCCACTGAAAAACCACTGAAAATCCCACTGAAAAAGTCAAAATCTACTGGAAAATACCACTTGAAAAACTCAAAATTTCCCTGTGCAGAATTGGGTCTCATTCCAACTATCGATCCGACGTTTCGGCAATCCAAACAACTAACTTCCTCCGCTGTTCATCGGTGGTCGGGTGCACTGTTCATCGGGAGGATAATTCACTAAATAGCCACAATGGTGGATAGTGATCCCACTGCAAGTTCCACAAACCGTAACTCATCGGTTGTCGGAAGCTCTATCCACTAGCTTCATCCGACGTCCTTATACTTAAACAAAATTTTCAAATTTCCTTCTCATTGGCATTCGGATCCACTAACCTTCGGAAGGGCAGTCCTTTAGACAGCCGCAACGATGGATGTTCAATCCACTAACCATCATCGATGGCTAACGACTCCAGGACTTAGAAAAATTTCCAAAATTTTCCCCCTTTTTGTCTTCCTCTTCACCTCTTGATCGGCTCAAATTTCTTCTTTTCGTCGGCGAAATAGTTCCATCAGCAGCCGCAATGGCGGAACATGATCTTTGATCTTCTTCCGATCAGCGGCATAACCTGATCGGTATCGGCAGTATTTTCTCATCGAAAGGATGGTGCTCTAGGCTTCCATAATGGCGGGCGCACAAACCACTATCTTCTTCCGATGATTTCGGGCCTTAGAAAAATTTTCAAATTTCTTTCTTTACGGCATCGACGATCGGAGCCCTTACCTGTCGGACGCGTAGTTGTTTTTCCATCCGCAACTGCGGGAACTCGTTCAACTATTTTTCACTGACAGACGTCGAATCACTTAGAAAATTTTCTGCGATTTTCCTTCCCACTGTCCTTCGTTGGGTATGCTTCCGCCTAGCTCTTCCGCTACGTCGGATGTCAGTTCCACTAAGTGTTTCGATGATCTGACTATTCCAACACTTAGATGAATTTTTGAATTTCCAGTCATTCACTGATTTCTGTTGGGCAGAAAGAAATACTACCTCTGTCCATGCATCTACGTGGTCCATTCAGGCCCATGTTGCAACATGGGCTCTGATACCATGCTGTCACGTCACCATCCCTCCAACCGACGAAGAGGACGCAACCATGGTGTTAACCATCCGGGCTACGAGCCCCATGAACAAGTGAATTCATAAAAATGATGAAGCAGAGTGCATTGAAGCAAATGATTTGAAGTGGATCATACATAGATGCAATCATCTATCATACACAGCTACAATTATGTATCAGACACAGTGGAATCAACATACATTCATACAAGCATTCACTCAACATGTTCATCACATTCATTAACAGAAAATATGGTTGTAGAAGTAAAAATGGACAAGATCACTTATCTTATGAAGAATTAATTCCGCAACCAACTACGTCGCTGCAACGTTCCACCCAACCATAGGCCAGCGTGCTCCTTAATCTCTCAGCAATGCTGCCACACCCAAGCTGGGAATGATTCTCCAAGGAATAAGGGAACAAGCAGGCTTACACATAGCCAAGGATACACAAAACACAGCCAAGCTAACACAGTTAGGTTTATTAGGCCATCAAGGAGTTGGGAAAGGCTAAATGCTAAGCTGGTGAGCTCATTATAGAGCCAAGAACACCTACACCAGAACTAACCTGGCTTCTAAGACACCCACACACACCTAACACAAGGAATCAGTCCCTTCTCTGCTACCAGTCCCTCAGGCCCTGCATTCCCTTCCAGTGCTATTCAGGGGTTGTGGAGAAGAAATACATCCCTCTAGCTCTGTTTGTGTGGTTTCCAACCACTAGGTTTATCAAGCAAACCAAACCCCCATCCCTGCTCCTTACACAGTCCAAAGACCAACCATTGCATGTATGCAATCAATCAGCTGTTATAGCTTAACAGGGGGGAAACAACTCCAAACAATCTACAGCAGCCCCAAAACATAACAACAAACATAGCTCACGGCATGGGGAAAGTAACAGTCCCGAAATGTGTCAGTGAGCACGGCTCACAACATGGGGAAAACAACAACCCGTCCTTGGTCAATGAATTCACCGGGAAAACATACATAGACCATGTTGAGGAAGAAATTACAGTCTCCCATCATGTGCGTGAGTAACAATGACACAGAACCCACAAATCATCCTGTGAGGAAAAATATACAGCCACACCATCCGCAAATATATAGAGGAAAGGACTGCATGAGTAAATCCAGGAAAAATCCTGTGCGTGAGCATGAGCAACCTCCGCTCCTGCATGAGAACGAACAGACAATCGTGAGGCATGGACAAACAATGGAGGTAACGCGTAGTGGAGAGAGTGCAGTCCCCTGGAGTGATGGCAGTGGTTTTCTTTTTGTCATTGTGAAGTCAACCTTGGGTGGAGTGTGCGTGTGATAAAGGACTGATAGTCCTGCCACACCCACCCCCAAACAATAACTACCTCAACCACTCAGCTGAACATTTAAGGTGGTACTTGAATAAAACAAGGAAAGATGACACATGGATTTTTACCCCATTGGCCAAGGTTTGACATTCCCCCACCCTTATCCTTGTGAAAATCATGCCCCTTCTCAATTTAGTTTCCGCGATCGTAGCTAGTCGGGTTATTTAATTAAAGGATGCATATTTACATGATGACAAAATTAATATATGTATGCCGCATGCCCGATATACCATCGGTGACAATTTAAATCCGAAACATAGCATTACCAATCAATGGTGGGGCCTTGGCCTTTAGCTCCGCACCATGATCATTACAATATATACATCATCTACATTTAATGCAACGGGGTCAAAACCAAGGTGTTACAATAACACAGTAACAAAAGTTTGTAATGCGCAAAGGGATGAGTGGGATCAGTGGATAAGAAGCTACCATGCCTATGGAATATATTGTACCAAGTTTGAATTGTCACACTCACAAAAATTGCACATATTGATGCTGTATAAGAAAGATTGCTTCAACTAATCCACTTGGAAGAAGAACGCTTTACTGTAGGATTTCACCATAACATAGAAAAGAAAAGGAAGAAGGTATGGCATCATAGACACATTAATAAGAATAATTTTGAAGTTGGAGGACTTGTTCTTATGTATGATAGTAAATATTTCAAGCATCTTGAAAAGTTAAAAACACATTGGTTGGGACCATATGTTATTAAAAAAATCACTACGGGAGGGGCAATGAAGCTATAGAAACTGGATGGTACATAAGTAAAAAGGCTCTTAAATGGGAGTTGATTGAATCCTTATCTTGATAACTATGATAAATTCACAAGAAAAACTAATGAGAAAGAGACTAATTAGAATAAACACCCTAGACAAAAGACATAAGGGAAAAATCGAGACAAAGTTCATTCCAATTTGCGTCATTGGGAGCAACCAGTAGAGCAACAACAATAGGAAGTGAAGGGCATAGAAGAACAAAGTGAACCTAAGCACAAGAAACAAAAGGCTAATGAGGAATCCAATACCTTCCATATTGATGATGATGAGGTAGAACCATTAGCAGAAGCACTACAAGAATCTTCCCAATAAAGTTTCCTCAAACTCAACAAAAAACATAATGAATTTACTACTACTGTTACAAAAAGGCTAAATGAACTTGGTAGAACAATTGAAGGAATAAAAATTGCAGTAGATGTTGTGCCCCATGTACCACAGTTGCAGGATGTATCTGGTTCATCTGAAGCCCTAGAACCCCAGATACTATGATGAAACAACCTAATAAGAGTACAAATTAAAAGAGAGGTACTGGATGTAGAGACTCCAGAATCTAGTGAGGTTGACAAAAGTGTTGGTTAGTTATTCGTAGATTTTTTGAAGATGCGACTAATGGATGTGTATTCCTTACAAAAAACAATCGTTGGAGAAATTAGAGTAAGAGAAAGAGCCCTCGGTAAGCATGCGAAGCAATTAGATAAGGCTATTAAAAAAATCAAGGAAAATATGCAAAGGACCAAGCAAAAAGTAAGATCAGGAGAAGAAATTAAGAAGAAACTAAAAAATATTATAAACCTTGCATGTTTGAATCTTAAATATGCTGAAATATTACAACAAATGCCACCAGAAGACAAGGTCCTTACGCTTGAAAATATAACGACTGGCCTAAGAAGGAAAGTTACAAAGATGGAGGAGAAAATATGACCCAACACACCTCCAAAAGTGTTGGAGAGAAGAATAAATGCAGCAACAGAAGTTGTGAAGAGAATCGAAGAGGCAGAAGAAACATGTGTTGAGGTCATCGACCAAGTCTCTTAGACTTGGGAAACAATAATGAATGATGAGAAATCATAGAATATTTCAAGTGAGATGACTGCGTTTGAAGCAAACATCACACAGATAAGGAATGATAAGAAATAGATGCCCTTAGCACTAGAAAATTGCGAAGGAAATGGAGATGAGAAAATTGCAGTAGAAAATGACTGTGTTGCACACACAATAGCAACAATGTGAGGAAAAAGTAGAAAAGTTACAAGCCGAAGTAGAAAAAATTACAAGAATCATTCAGCCTATACATTAGAAGGTGCATGATATAGTGACATCAGTGGAAAACTTCATGTCGGCACATGTTAGTTCTGATCTGGTTTTGCAAATGCAGATGAAAGAGGAAGAAGTGTGCACAAAAGTAGAGAGGGTGCTGAAAATCATGGAATATTTTCAAAACAAAATCAATGCAAGTTAAAACATGGAGGAATAACTTTGAGTGGCTCGAGATGAGCCATAAGTGAGTGTTGGGGGCCTATTGGGCCTAGGGATAGCAAGGAAGAATTATTACATAATTATGCTTCAGTATGGAGAAGAAGGAGATGTGACTGAGGAAGTAGAAGAAAGGCTAGAAGAGAAAGGACGTTCCGACATAGGAAGTGAAATATAGGAAGAATAATAGGAGGAGATGTTGGAAGAGGAAGTTGCAGCAGATAAGGCAGCCATGACAGAAGGATGGAGTGTGACATGAGAAGGTACGACAAAATATAAGCATCTAAGGGCATGTAAGTAGCATAATGGATGGAAACTGACAACAAGACATAATATTGAAAAAGTGATAGGCCTTAAAGATCATGGGAATGAGCTCAACTAGAGCTAGTGGAAACCAAATGAGTGAAGGAATCTTTGTAATTTAGGCCATTAGTGCCACCCATTAGGTGTTGCTAGAATAATAAAGACAATGTGTTGGATGTATATAGAAATTAAACTGAGAAGTGACAAAAAAGGAGTATGTAATGAGTCTATATTGAGTTTGTATCAAGTATGTATGGAGTCTGTATCAAGTCTGTAATAAGGCTATAAAGGAAGGAACCAAGTAGTGTTTAGGTTAGACATTTTCCCTAAAGCGAGTCTTTACAGTTAGCTCTGCATTTTAGACTCTTGCTGGCTCAAAAGCGTGAGCTACGAGTGGGTGGCTCTATATTGTTGAGTGCTTCATAGTAAGGCATATATAGCTGAGTGCACAAAAGAGTAGGAAAGGTTGAGTCAATCCAGGGTGTGTGTTGATCATTAGTAGAGTAAAGTAGAAAGATAAGAGGGAGAAGATCAGAGAGAATGAGAGGGAAGAAGAGTCTATAAAAGTAGAGAAGAATATGTTAAGCAGAGAGTGCAGATTAGTGTGCAGAAAAAAGGTGCACATATTTCCTCATGCCATATGAAGAACACCTTATGGTTTTTTTATAGATGGGTTTCCAATTTATATTCTATGTATAAGTGTGATTGCTGAATTTGTCTAAGATACATGTGTAAATGTTGATTTGAATGAATGACTATAGGATTTATTATAAATGAATATATCTATAATGGTCATATTGTATTAACTGGATATGATTATGCTACATGTCTGTTGTTTATTCAATGAGTTTTATAAGAGGAATTGGGGCTCAACCTAGCTTTTGAAGCACCATGAACAAAACAAATCCATCCCCAGAATTTGTTGAGAGCCTTGTCAAAAAGACAAGGTACTAAACACCCTCCCACCCAACTTCAAAAATGTGGTTCTGGTAGTTACCCATCCTCAAGAGAGGTATCTTAGGGGAGATTACATCTACATCATAGGTTCTACTGACTGAGGTATGCTATGTCGTGCCAACAACATGGGATTTGTTGTGATGAGCATAAGGACCTGAACCTGGGTTGGGTTCCCTGGAAAAGGGACAAAAAATCCAAAGGTATTTTCCTATTAACAAATGTATCAGGGAATTCCATGATGGGAGAATACAATCCATAGGTTCCAATAGGTTCCATCCACCCTAGGTCCCTTCTCTTATATCCTACATAGACAAATCCCAAAGCGTCTTGATACTTTAATTAACTGTCCAACCTTTTAGTGGGGATAATTCTGTCATGCTAGAGACATATTAACCTCTGATTATCCTATCATACCAAATATAGATTAATTTCTCATTTTCTAGAACCCATAAAATCTTTCCTTGAAAGAAAGGAAGGGATTTTTTATAGAGATGAAATATTGGATAACTCAAACAAGCAATGGAGAAGCATTCATACTTTTCAAATGAGGAACAGGGAAGTATGTTTTCAAAATGACTTGCTTGACCCAACTTAATTTCCCATTAACCTATCTTGAGAGAATCCCCCCCCCAAGCCAATGCTTTGAGCTTTGAAGTCCTCTTTCCCTGTAACTTTTCATAATCTTTCCTCACCTAACTAGACACAATTTTTTTTCGTTATTTCCCCACCTTTCTGAAACATCTTGAAAATTTAATTTTCCATTAACTGTAGAATACTGGTTGACACAACCAATAAGGAAATTGATAAATAGGAAGACTTGTTAAAACTGATTTGATGAGAACTAGCTTACCTACTAAGTTTAGTCTCCTAGAACCCTAGATGAGTAACCTTTTCTTGAAATTTTCTACCAAATGGAATCAATCCATGATCCAAGGTGACTTTAGAAAAATTAGAAGACCCCGGTGTTTAAAGGAAGTCCATTGAATTTGACCTTGAAACCAAAATATTCTTACTAAATAGTTTAATTCTCGGTTAGTGATGTTCCATCCATAAATATGTCATTTACTTATGTTAGTAAAACTTCCTGAAACATCAAATAAATAATCAAGATCATATTTAAAATGATGATTTATTTCCATGAAGGATCCTTCAAAGAGTAGGGTATCATGAACAAACTAATCATGGTTCATGTCTCGGACACCCCGAGTAAATCGAATCCCTAAAATTTCATTGTCTTGGCATATTTTTTCCAAGATGAAGCTTAAAATAAAATATTGAATTAAAAACAACATGGAGGAGAGGGGAAATCATTATCATTGTCCTGTGGAAGCTTTGAAGAAATATGTTTCTTGACAATTCACCAACATGGCTATCCAAGGTTCCCCTATGCATGGTTTAACCCAATATATGAAGTATTTTGAAAACCCGAACCGCTCTAGAACAACTAGGAGGAAGAAGTGACAAACCCAATCAAAGGAATTTTCTATATTGATCTTGAATATCATCCTCTTTTTCCTTTATTGCAAGGATGGAATGAATTTCCTCATGAACCATAATTTTATTAATATACATGATTTGTTGGCCTTGTACAAAACCTCTTTAATTTCATGGAATTAGTTTTGGCAACACTTCCCATCATCTATTGACAATAATTTTTGTAATTATATTATATCAAACATTACACAACAAGATTGGATGAAAACAATCCAAATTGTTTGCTCCACCTTCTTAGGAAATTATAGATATGAAGGCTAAGTTTGTGCTACCTCCTATTCTGCCACAAGATTAGGATATCAGAATCATTCTATGGACACATTTATTAACTATTTTCCAACTTGTCTTGATAAAACAAGTCATGAATCCATATAGACTAGGAGCCTTGTTTAGATCCATGTCTTGAATAACTTTCTTAATTTTTGCTCTCATGACTGCCTTCATAGGATTTAGGTTTTAGTGATTCGATAAAAGGTTTGGAACCGGGTCTAGTTAATTCATCATTGTTCCATCAAATCTTTATTCTGTGTAGAGTTACTTGAAGAGTTGATGAGCAACATATTTGATACTTTGAAAATCATTGAAGGTGTGATCCTGAACCTAGATTTCCTTGATATAATTAAAGTGGTGACTTGCTTGAGCCTGTGTATGGAAGAGGGAGATGTTTCTATCACCTAATTTTGGCTGGAGGCTCATGGAATTTCTCCTCCAACATTATTCCTCCTTCACATAGGCTTGATGCAAAGAATATTGCAAATCATCTTCCTTAAATAAATATTCCTTTGTAACCTCAATGGTTTCTAAGTCTAGTTGATGATCCTCTAACATCCTTTTTGTTTCTTTCCTTTAATCTAGAGGAGAGGGTAGGAATTTTCCCATATTTTTAGTTTATTCTTTACTCTTCTTAGATTTTCTTCCCAGATAAAGAAAGGAGAGCCAAAGACACGGTTTACCCAAACAAAATATACTCTCTAAAAAACGTCATGGTGTTGAGTCCATAACGAACTAAACCAAAAAGGAATAGGGCCTAAATTAACCTTTTCTTTAATTTCAATATTTATGGGTTGATGATCTGAGAAGCCTAGAGGCAAGATTGAAGAGCTTACCTCTAGACCAAGAATCATAAAGGAGTTGTGGATTAAAAACCTATCCAACCTTGCAACTATGTGCCCATGGCCTATTCTTTGGTTTGTCCCAGTACAGATCCTTTTTTTGGGTTTGAAATCGAAGAGATCTCAGTAATGCATAATATCTTCTACCCATTCTCTGGATGGGTCCCTAACTCTCTTTTCTCCTTTTGTATTTGAAGGGAAGAGAGTGAGGTTTAGATCTCCTTCCAAAAATATATTTTCTATGAAAAAATCATTAGCTAAATGACTAATGGATTCCCAACCATTTTTTCTCACTAGTGCACAACGGGACATAAATGTCGAAGAGGCCTGCCAGAAGCTATGAATCCTTATGGTGGAATTGCATGAAAATTCAGTGCACATGCAAATTTTTTTGCTCCAAGTCAAATATTTCTTAATTCCAGAATGTAGCTATACTTCCAAATGCCCCGATGGAAGACATTGCTTCTTGTTTTCCTTTTTGCAAAAGGTGGTATTACTTTGAAGGAAAGCATGTTCCTCCAATTTTGTCTGACAGATTAAGAGATTATCTAGGTTTCCTTCATTGCACTTTCATTTAACCTACTACTCATACCCTTACAATTCTTGTAGACAAGCTTCATTATTTACCTATGTGGGAGGTTTGAGCTCCTCTAGAGCTCTGGTTCTGATTTCTTATGCGTCTAGAGTTTCGACTGAAAATATTTTCAAGAGTAGTTTGAATTCCTTGCAGCTTATCTTTGTAAGTTTATTGCTCCCTTTTTTCACATAAATTCTTCCAGCTCCTTGTGGATTTTTTCCCTATGTTTTGTGATTCAACATATTTTCCTTATTCCTCCTCTGACTCCTCCAAGAGTTTCTCTTTTGGTTGGGGTTTTTCAGATGGATATAGATATTTTGTAGTTGTGACTACTGGAGAGGATAAAATTTATGGGGTCAGATCAGGTTGTTTCTATGGTTCGAGATTCACTTCTTGTATTTCCTCCAACTGCAAACCTAGAATGGAAAAACTACTTCCTTTCCTCACTGAAGGGGATTTGGACTCCTTTGAAACATTTATATTCATAGGATCTAGAGGGGAAGTACAAAAAATTGCTTTCCTTTCAAGATGTTTTTCATATTTCCTCCCTTCCTCCTTTTCTTTCTTTGCAGTTGGGGGCATCTTCTTGGGAAAATTCATTGCGAAATGGCCATATTTGTGGCACCCCGTACACTTGAAAGGTATTTATTTTTAGTCCAACTTTTTCACATGTTTCCGTATCCCTAGTGTAAGTTTGATTTCTTTTGGAATCCTTACCTCGATATCTACTTGTAAACAAATCCACGCATAGGAATATTGTTCTTTTGGATCTTCCTAATCTATGAATACATTAGAGGAAATTTCAATTTAAAATGGGCCTTCAAAAAATAATACAAATTCCATGTCATTATGTATTATCCAATCAAAATGATTTAAAATTCAAACAGGAAGCACCTCTTAAACAAAATTTTAATATAAATTTGGGGATAGGTATCATAAAAAAACTACTTTTTTTGTTCGTATTTTCGACGTATCTCCCTGTGTTTTTACTCAAATTTTGATCGAGAGAGCTCATTGGATGCGGAATGAAATTCCTGGTCCAACGAGTACCCACTTGGCATACTTTTGATAGGCTCGACTACCCGAAAAACAAGAAATACCTGAAAAAACATGATGATGATGTCATCATCACATTTTTTAGGTATTTCTTGTTTTTGTGGTAGCACGGCCCGTCAAACATATGTCGAGTGGGTACTAGTTGGATGCGTAATTTAATTCCCCATCCAACAAGCTCTCCTAATAGAAATGTGAGTAAACATAGTGGGAGATATGTCAAAAATACGAACAAAAAAATAGTTTTTTCTTTTCTTCCTCCAAAATTAATAAATATTATTTTATTATTTTATTAGTTTTCCTTAGGAGGCCCATTTTGAGTTGAAATTTCCTCTAATGTCCCGAACGTGTTCCCAATGTGTTGGAAAGATTTCTAGTTCCAATAATGGACTAGGAGGTTAGGGAACTAGACTCCATCTACCACAATCGTAGGGAAGTCTTTAGAAGGATCGAAATCATGGGTACAACGATTCAGATACAAACCCTACGAACCCATTAAATAGGGTCCATTTCAAAATATTATATCTCTATCATCCTTAGAGATAAAATCAAAAGGAAAAAAAAACCCTTCCTAGGAAGTAAGAAGTAACACTATTCGTGATCAACGACCTCCAATTTTCTTAAACCCAAGCTTTTGTGGTTTTGGGGGAAGGACACAAACCCATGAAATGGCCTACCAGAGCTCTTTCAGCCAGTGTGATGGTGCATTTCATCGATATTTCTAAAGGAAGATTCAAAGTTGGCATCTCTTTGAGTCTTTTGCCAAAACTATATGCACCCAAAGCTTTCTTTTTGGGTTGGGATGAAACCAGATTCCTAAAGGATTCTACATTCAGAGGTAACGATGACGAGGGGGTTCCTATGATTATCCTTGAACCACCATTTCTAGACGTGTCATTCTTCAAAGAATGAAACCCTATCTCCCGAAGACTACCCTAAATTTTCTCGTATGGAAAATAGGACCGAGCACATGAATAGGTATATAGTAATATGCATATACATGAAATTCTCCATCTATTGTTATGTCTATATTTACATCCAATTTTCTACCCATTATTGCATCTATTTTTGCATGTAATTTCTCATTCAATTTTACGTTTAATGTTTCAACCCATCTTGCATCCAATTTTGTGTCTCGTTTTACGTATTTTTTATGTCCAAGTTTGCACCCAATGTTGTATCCTATTTTACATCTTCTTTTGCATCTAGGTTTGTGCCCAATATTGCATCTAGGTTTGCGCATACTGTTGCACCTATTTTTATGTCCATTATTGTTCCCAATTTAGCAACCAATCTCACATCCAAATATGATCAATTTTTTGCATCTACTATCACATCCGATTTAAGGCATAGTATTTTGTTTAGTTGGTCACCCAATTTTTTGTTTAGTGTTGATTCTGTTTTTGCATCCAGTTTTGTTTCATGTTTTGCATCCAGTTTTGCATCTAGTGCTACATGTAATCTTGCATCCACTTTGTCTCCCATTTGTCATCCAATTTGTCATCCAATTTGTAATCTGGATTTATGTGAGAACAAAATGAAAGCGCATATATATATTCAAATGCACATATATATATCGCGATAAACACAATAATACAGTAAATTCAGATTCTATTAAATGAATGAAATAGAACAAACAATAAAACAAAAGTAGCTAGAATGGTGGTAGATGTATCTCTGAGAAGAGACGTGGAGGTTGTGCGCACTAGTGACAAGCTGTGTAGAAAAGGAGGCCAAAGGGACTTTTATCATAAATCCTTAGAGAGGCAGAAAACCCTAAACCTAACTGTAGGATATGAGTCATCATGAATTTTGTGGCCCCAAGGTGGTAAGTTGAACAGTCAACTTCCCAAGGTCATAACTTTTACATACGATCTCCGATTTGGGCACTCGATACACCGTTGAAAAGGTCTATATGAGATTTAGAAATTTTGGCTATTTCCATGTGAAATTCATAGGAAACCATTTGGCCACCCAAATCTACAAAAAAATTGTTTAGTGCCTTAAAATAGCCCCAAAAGTTTAGGACCCGAAAAACCACAGAAAATTAAAAGAAAATTGTCAACATGAGAAATTGTTTTGAGGCAGTGGAATACGTGGGTGGCCACCTATACTCATCTAGACCAATTTGGCATCCATTTTACATTTTGTTTTGTGTCCACTATTAATTAATAATATTAATTTCAATTATTAGTAGTGAAATATATTATTTTTTATTGATTTTGTGTCTATTTTGTTAATTTCAATTAAATATTGAAATAAATCAAAGTTTTCAAATATCATTAAGAAATCAAATTTATAACATAATATTTAGGAAGAGTTTCAGTGTAAACTCACAACATCCATCCAAATGTAATAATATCATCATACATAGTATTTCTCCATCAAAATAACATTGATAATTTCCAATATATATAAACTAACAATACAATATTGATAATACCATCATCATTTGTTTTCGAATCAACTAAAATTCAAATATATGATCAACAAAACAAACCCTTTCATGGATATCATTATAGTAAAGTAAAAAGAAGTCATATATATATATATATATATATATATATATATATATATATGAGAAAAAACAACTTGTATGATCTCTATATATAAATATACNATCATCATCAAAATCATGGTCATCCTCGTCATGATCATCAAACTTGTCATGTTGCTCAACCTCACCAAAATTTTCACCATCACCGTCATCATATTCGTCTTCTCCTACATCTAATTATGGATAATCCTGTATGGGGTCATCAACTGCAGTGATTTGCAAAAAAAATTCAGTATTAAATGTTTTTATTAATTTCATATCACAATGCATATTTCAATTATATTTTTAAAATTAACTCATACCAAATTAAAACAAAGTATCATACAACTGGACTGAATATGTGTGTGCAATAATATGATTACAAAAGAAAGTGCAAAAATAAAAGTAAATGACAATTTTTTTAAAAGATATAAACAAATTAACCACTTTCAAAGTATGAAACGCCAATAACATCATTGATATTTTCCTTTCTTTAATAATTTTAAAATGAATAATAAAATTATGACTACAAAAGAAAGTGCAAAAATAGAACTAAATGACAATTTTGTTAAAAGATATAAACAAAGTGGTAGCATCATTGATATTTTCCTTTCTTTTATGATTTTAAAATGAATAATAAAATGATAGATTTTTCATAGCTATTAAAGATGCTTGGCCACATCGACCATCCATCTTTCCTCCACCCAACAAGTCATTGCAAGAAATGAAAGTTTGATACAAAATATGAGATAATTGAATTTGAATACACTTGTGATGCCAAAAATTAAGAGACAATATGATTCACGATATTTATTTATTTTATAATTTCATATTAATATTTATTTACATAACATAACATTATTGTTATTTAATGTTATTTTCATTAATATTCATAGAATTACATGTTTTTATTTTTATTTTTAAAGAAATTACAATTTTTTTTACACTTCATTTTTCCAATTTCAATTATATAATTCCAAGCTTTTTTATTATTTTTAAAATATTATCTTTTTTTTTCAACTTAAATATAACCCTTTCATCATCTCATGTTTCTCGATTTCATAATATTTTTTAATTTCTATTTCTACTACTTATTAGTTTTTTATTTATTATAAAATATATTTACACAATAAATAACCCAAATAAAAATAAAATGTATTTTTAATGAAATACCGTATTACTTTTATAATATAATTTTTCTTAAATACTTAATGACTTCCCCTTAACTTATTCTAATAACCTTTTAAATTTGCATTTGTATAATTAAATACTTTGCGGCTTTGCAATTTTGGAAGAAACCTCTATATATAACCATGATATACTTAAAAGTTTAATTAAGTGTCACTCTTTATTATGTCATCGAGGCCTTCAGGTTTGGATCAATTGTAAAATGGACGATGTGGAAACCAATCGTTTCACATGGTGTAATGGCAGTTTAAATCCCTTTATCGATACAAACACCAAAATTCTAGTAAACATCAATCAACCTTATCTCATTAATTTTAATATATATTTAATAATAAGACTAATTTGTATCTGAATTTTGTTAAATATTAATGTAAAAATGAATAAAATAGAAACATCGGCAACTGAATTCACGTTTAGAAACAACTGTAATTGAATCCACACTTACCTTATTTATTATTATCAGATCCAATTTTGTAGGGATCTGTTGCTCATGTGACAAGCTATATATGTAACACATTTCCTCCTTGAAAATCAATAAAGTGAGTCTGAGAGCTTCATCTTTGTTAAACTCCATTATACTCTATTTTGGTATCAGATATTAGATTGGGCATAAGAGTAGAGGAGCCACATTTATTGTGGGGGCCGAGAGAGGACGTGTTGGTGCCTTGAGTAGAGGTCAAGGGTTTTCATGGAGGAACAACTGGTTTAGTTGGTGGCTAGGCCAAGCCCATTTTCTTATTGATCTATGGCTTCAGAGAAGTGTGGAGTTGCTCAAAGTAGGAGTTTGACAATTTCACTGATGAACATTTGCTAGGTTTTTTTTTTATTGTTTAAGGAATTTTACCACAAAACTGTCGAATTCATTTGCAGATAATTATATGAATGAAGCATCCAAGCTCAGTGGTGATAATTACATTGATTGGAAAGTTAAGATATTGACTATTTTTGAAGCATGGAATGTATGGACAGTTGTAAATGGAGATGAAACCAAACCCTCTGGTGTTGCTGGTACAGAATGGGAGAAATGAGAAACGAAGGCCAAAGTAATGTTACGGATGTCCATCAAGGACAACATAACTGCACACATAAGAGGCTATAAAACTTCCAAGGAGACCTGGGATATTTTGAAAGGTTTGTATGAAACTACAAACTCAAATAGGATTTTGTTTTTGAAGACTAAGTTATTGTCAATGAAAATGGAAGCACATGAGAATATTGCCACCTATGTTTCTAGAATAAAGATCTATGTGATGAATTAACTGCAATTGGTGATAAAGTTTCCAATTCTGACATGGTAACTATTACATTAAAAAGTTTAATTAGAGGTTATCATGTGTTTATTTCAAGTCTAGGATGTAGAGAAAAGCCACCTACATTTAATGAGTTAATATGGATTCTTCGACAAGAAGAATAAATAATGAAGGTGTTTGAGATGGAATCTCAATCTTCATAATTAGCGTTAGTATCCAAAGGAAAACAACCATACACGGGAAAGCCATGGGACAAAAATGGAGCAGACAAGTTTCATCCAAGGAACAAAGGTATGAATCAATCAAAATTTGATGCATCTGATAAGAAAAATGTGGGTTCTTTTTAGTGTGGGAAACATGGTCATTATGATAAATATTGTTATAAAAAGAAAGCTAATGAATCCAAACAGAAGTCCGTAAAACATAATGGAAATTACGTGAGAACTAAGACCTCTATCAATGATGATTTTAAGAATTTAAAGTTATTTATATCTGAAGTTGCATTGTCTACATAAACTGATGATGAAAATGCGTGGTTCATAGATTCAGGTGCCTCAGATCATATGTCTTGTGTCAAAGAGTGGTTTGATGAATATCATGAGAGTGCAAATGAAACACATATATATTTATGATATAATAAATATCATAATATTTAGGGTTATGGAGTAATATGTGTGAATTTACCTGATGGACACATGAAACAGATTCACAATGTGATGTATGTTCCAGGCATCAAAAAGAATTTGATATATGTTTCCTCAATAACTGGAAAAAAATTTGAATGTAGAATTTATGCAGTCTCACTGTCTTGTAAAGGATACTCATAATCATTATAAAGTCATAGCCATGGGGATAATGATTGGAGGACTGTATAAACTTGATGTAACAAAGTCCAATTATCAAGCATTAACATCTACAACAACGACAACTAAATGGTTATGGCATCGCAGGTATGGAAATCTTAATCAAAATGACTTAGTACTACTTCAAAATAAATTGATGGTTGAAAGGATTCATGTTTTAAAGAATGAGCATATAGAATGTGAATCTTATGCATTGGGTAAGCAACATAGGGATGAATTTCCAGTGCATAAAGAGAAGCAACATAGAGAGATAATTGAATTAATATATACTGATGTATATGGTCCCATGTAAACAATGTCACTTGGTGGTACAATGTACTTTCTTACATTTGTTGATGACAGATCGAGATTTACTTGTGTTTATTCTATAAGGAAAAAGAGTGATGTATTTGAATATTTTAAAGAATTTAAAACTATGGTGGAAAATCAAACATGAAAATGCATTAAGATTGTCAGATCTAATCAAGGTGGAGAATATACCTCAGGAGTTTTTAAAATATATTGCAAGAACAATGGGATCATTCAACAATTCACAGTGCCTTCTACAACAGCAAAATGGTGTAGTTGAAAGGAAAAGCAGGACATTAGTAGAATGTGCTCATGACATGTTAAAAGGTAAAAATACTATCTAATGGTTTTTGGGCATAAGCCATTAATACTGCTATTTACTTAAAAAATAGAAGTCCAACTAAGATTCTAGATCTAAAAACTCTTTTTGAATTCCTTTATGGTGATAAACCTAAATTTGGTCATTTAAGAGTATTCGGTTCCAAGGCATTTTCTCATATTCCAAAAGATGAGCGAAGAAAACTTGATGGAAAATCTATTAAGTGTACATTCCTTGGTTATTGTGATGATCATAATGCATACAAAACGTTTTATCTTAGTACACACAAGCTCACAACAAGCAGAGATGTGATTTTTCATGAGAATACAGATGATGAAATAAGTAAATATGATGTCTGGCATAGTCCTTATGACAATGATGTTCATGTTACAATTGATATAGATGGTGAACACGAACAGGTAGAAGAACATGTACACAAGCAGAAATAGGTACAATAACAAAGTGAGATAAGCATGGATACTACAAACACTCCTCTTAGAGGGAATCCTTCACCTCAAAAAAGAAAAGTGAAAGTGAACAAGGTGGTGGACTGCAGAGGAAGTCATCACGAACAATTCAGGTACCCTCTAGGTATAAATATTATTCCTTGATGACACAAGTAATGAATAATGAATAACCTATTAGTTATGAACAAGCCAAAAATCACGAAGAATGGAAAAATGCAACTAGAGAAGAATATTGAATCAATAATGAAGAATGAAACATGGAAATTATCAAAATTTCCTGAAAAAAAAAGTTCCCATAGGATGTAAATACCTGTATAAAACCAAATTTCATGCAAATGGAAGTATTGACAAATATAAGGACATATTAGTTTCAAAAGGATATTCACAAAAAGAAGGAATTGATTGTGAAGACACTTTTGCACCTGTAGTTAAATAAAATACAATAAGAGTCATGATTGCATTAGCTACACAACACAATTGGAAAATACATAAGTTAGGAGTTAAATATTCATTTCTAAATAGTGATTTAAAAGAAGAGGTTTATTTGGTTCATCCTGAACGATTTATAAATAAAGGATAAGAGGATCTTGTATGTAATATAAAGGAAGATTTATATGGTTTGAAACAAGCACCTAGATCTTGGTATATTAAGATTGATTCATTCTTTGTTCAGTAAGGTTTTGTGAAAAATAGAAATGATCCTAATATGTATGTCAAAAAGGATGAATAAGGGAATGTTGTTTTGATATCCGTATATGTTGATGATTTGATTGTCACAGGCAGTGCTTCTCACTTGATTGAAGATATTAAAATTATGTTATCACAGATGTTTGAAATGAAAGATCTAGGTGAAATACATTATTGTTTAGGTCTCGAAATATGGAGAGAAGTTGGTAAAACAATGATCACTCAAATTAAATACACAAGGGAAATACTGGAAAGATTTAATATGAGTGGAATCAAGCCAGTGGCAACACCTTTAGAACAAAATGTTAAGTTATCTAGTGTTGATGAAACTAAAGAGGGAAATGGTAATTTGTATCAACAGTTGGTGGTATGTTTGAACTATCTCACTACTACCAAGATAGATATAGCATATTCAATCAGTGTTCTTAGTCAATTCATGGCTAAGCCACTTGAAATTCACTAGGTAGCTACGAAGAAAGTTCTTCAATATCTAAAACGAACTGTTAATTTTGGTATTATGTAAAATCATAATTGTGATGTTGAGTTGACATGTTACTCTAATCTAGATTGGGCTAGAAATACGAATGATAGGAAATCAACTTCAAGATATGCATTCAACAGAGGTACAGGGGTTGTGTCATGGAGCAGTAAGAAACAACCAACTGTTTCTTTATCATCAACAGAAGCTGAATACAAATATTTATGTAATCCTACTTGTGAAATTGTTTGGTTAAGGAGAATTCTTGAAAATATTGGAAATAAACAAATGAATCCAATTGTTCTCAAATGTGAAAATCAAAGCTCTATTAAATTTCAACACAACCCAATTTATCATGACAGAACCAAGCATATTTAAATTCAACATCATTTTATAAGCGAAAAGATACAATCAAATGAAATTGATTTGATCTATTGTTATACCGCTCATAATGTGTCTGACGTCTTTACCAAACGTCTTGGAAATAGTGACTTTGAACAATGAGGGAAAACAATTAGGTGTGGTAGAAATTCAATTTCTCGATTGAGGGGAAGTGTTAAATATTAATGTAGAAATGAAAAAAATAGAAACATAATAAAATAGAAACAACTTCAACTGAATCCACGTTTAGAAACAGCTGCAGCTGAATCCACAATTGCCTTATTTATTATTATTAGATCCATTTTTGTAGGGATTTGTTGCTTGTGCGACATGAGATATACGTAATGCATTTCCTCCTTGAAAATCAATAAAGTTATTCTGAGAGCTACATCTCTGTTATACTTTGTTATACTCAGTTTAATATATGATTTCATTTTTCGTCAACGATCATGATATCTGGAAAGCGTGAATAGAAACATAGTAAATCCAATGCACCCAATATGTGATCTACCAAATCATTTTCAGAATTTTTTGTTGTGATTCTAAACTGAAATGCAATGGTGGTTTCTATTTGATTTCTTGGATACTAAAATTTGGCCTCGAATTATCTTCTTTAAATATAAATAGGCCTCAAATTGAAATAGAAATAACACATACTTGCACACTTTAGTTTTTGACCCACTAAAATGAGATAGGTAAATAATAACTATGTGAAAATATGTAACTATATTCATTACCCAAAAGGATGAATATAGTTACATGTTCTAGTTCGTCATTTAGCCATCCGATGCTTCTCAAGAATATCTTCACGCTCTCTTGGACATTTTTAAGGATATTTCTTCCACAACAAAAATCTGTGTGAAAACCAATTGTATATGAGAAGAAACATTGTCTTGTTATACACATAATTCCTTATTGAAAACCATTCAAAGAATTGGTTCTTTGATAGGAATGACCTATACAAATGATAACAAGATTTTTTATAGCTTCTAGATAAATGCGAGAAAGGAATATATATGTAACATCAAGGAAATATAGCTCTTTAATAATTTGTTTCAACCTAATCCCGTCATTCTTCCCATTGATCTTGTGATCAAAACTCAAAGAAATTTTATCACACAAATTTAAATATATGTTAAGGTTATGCCCTTGCAAATTTAAATATATGTTAATGTTATGCCCTTGTTCTTCCTTTTCTTGGATAGAAATATTAAACAAGGTCATATTAGAGAGAACACAAATTCTATCATACAAACTCAATTTCTGCTAGCTCTGTGAATCTCATTATAAACCTCAAAAACCAACTCCAACCCCCAAATATAGACTCATTTTCTGCTACCTCTATGAATCTCATTATAAACCTCAAAAAACCAACTCCAACCCTCAAATATCAATTTTCCCACACCTCCTCCTGAAGCTCAAGCAATCTATTTAGTATTCAAATGAAGAAAAAACTAAATAAAATAAACACTTTAAGTAAGATTAAGCTTCAAAATTAAGACACCCATATACAAAAAAGAATTGAATAATGACTAGCAAAGAGACGGGCGTCAGTTCTAGTGAAGAAAAATGAATCCTTCATCTTATGCATAAAGATGAGATAATTTCATTAAAAAAGGCTAATGAGATAGAATAAGAAACCTCTTCATTCCAATGTAATCCATTGTAGTCCAGTGGAAATCACATCAATCGTCATGATCTCAATCAACATCTTTATCAAAGAGTTGGTAGCCAGGAGATTGTAAGTTCCATCTCTAACTTTGAGAACTAGTTTGAGTATCGAAAACTTTGTAGAATAGGTTAGGATAAAACTTCCTATAGTTTCAACTTTTATTCCAAATATTTCTATAGAAAATGGTTCGATTGTACTTGAGTGTTTAAGCTCAAATTCAGATTTATGGTTGATGAGAAACAAGTCAGCAGCTACGATGAGACCATGGAAAAATTATATTTATTGTTTAGATTTGTTGAAAGTGATAAACTAGAATAATGCAGAACACATCAAATATCATGATTTCAAGATGCACTTAGTTTGTATAATAATTCATCCAATTTTATTATTTCCTTCAAAGTATTGACATATTGTATATGATCGATCATCATGGAAGCTCAAAGAAATCATGATCTACTTTCAAGGTAAAGGGGGGAATATATTTACAGAGGATTGGAAAGTGGATTGGAAAATATGAGAATATATTTAAAGATAAAAAATCATGTTTTATTGTTAAGGTAAAGGGAGAATATATTTACATGGGACTAGAAACCATATTGGAAAAGATGAGAGAAAATAGAAATGAGGTTCCCACATTATGAGTAAAAATGTTCACAACAAAATATTTAGTGATTGCAAATACAACTTATGTTATTGGAACTACTAATTCTAAGCTCTTTGTGGAAAATATGGATGTCTTCAATGAAAAATATCTCAAAGTAGTTGTTAAACATTGATTAACCTTGTTGCAATTGTTTACCATCATAGTTCGACAATCTTGTCTAGGTGATTGTAAAGTATGCTTTGTTGCAACTCAAGGGGTTCACTCAACCAATTGTCACCATTGTTGCTAGTTCAATGTTCTACTCTTCTATTGTTGACATATTTACTAATAATTCCATGCATAGGGAAGAATCCTTTCGGTTTCCTTGCTAAGGTTTCCTGTATAAAATAAAAATTCAAAATTATGTCTTATTCTACGAACTCAAACTTTTTCTAGCGGGTACACTATTCTACTATGACATATTTACTAAGGATTCCATCCATAGGAAATAAACCTTTTGGTTTTGATTCTAAGGTTTCCTACCTGAACTAAAAAATAAAAAGTATGCCTTGTTCCATACTTTAGCCTCCAACTAATGGAGAAAGATGAGTGAGAAGAGGAAAATATTATTATACTGTTTGAGACACTTCCTCATAAGTCATGTTCCTTTGTTATATCAAAATCACATTTCCAAGAGTTATAAGTCTATGTCCCTTCTCATTCAAAATTATTTCAAACATCAATATGACTATATCTTTCTCATTCAGTCTTATAAGTTTGATCTATATGGAGCATAATCCTAGCTACCCAAATCTTGCAACATATGTTATAGGAATCTATTGTTAAAATTTTCATTGTCCATGCAAAAAATCTTAAAGAAAAAATGAGGGTACCGAAAACATTAATACATATGAGAAAGGGATTTGCTTGAAAAGGAAAGGGAGCACCTAGTAAAATTCACACATGACAGTTTACTATTGCATTTATTTTCAATGCAACCTTAGTTAAATAGTAATTGTTAATGTGAACTTCTTCATAGGGAAACATATTGATTGATGAGATAAAATAAACACATGATTCTTTCCTCCCCTTGAGAGTGTTCATTGTCCTACTAGTTCTCCTCCATAATAACTAGGGTTACTCTCTCAATTGTGCAATTCCCCAATATGATACCTAAGTTTTTATTTATATATGCTTGACAATATTATGCTCATTTCCATGTGATACTTCTTATGGTTGGGAAGAGGATTGATGAAGTCTCACTAGTTAAAGTTAGACACATGGTTTGGATGCTAACCACATATGAAAGCCCTAGATCCCAAGGGACTCTAAGGACCTAAAGAGGGAAACATAGAATGTAATGGATCTTAATATAACATTAATTATCATGTTCACTTGTTATATTTTCCCCACTCTTGAACATATATTTGTTTAGATCCTATGATCTAGAATATACAAGTTATAAATGGTTTCAACAAATACATATTAGTACACCTAAGAAAGCATATATTGATCCAAGGAGAAATCAAAATTCCTTCTGAAGGGTATAAGAAACAAGAATGCCAGTGCTTTCAAGCCCACTCCACTATGATGTCAACAACATCCAACAAAAATAATTCATAATGTTATGGCATCTAGACACAATAAAGTGTGCACAATTACTTGTATAATAAAATGGAATATCACAGTCCAAAACATTGAAATTGTTATTTATGATGTTAAAAAGAAATTAATATGAAACCCACAAACCCTATAGAACTATAATGTTCTAGATTAACTTTCACTATAAAACTATATGAATTTATAGCATTAGTAGTAGACTTGTTCTAGTTTGAATTTTTTTCTTCCTCATGTGTTCCTCAGAAGGGGCATGCTCTCACTTGATTAAGACATCCAAATTATTGCATATTAGGAAACATTCACCTATTAATCAATGTTGTATATTCAACATTTATGTTAATTTATCTTACCACTCTTCCACTTTCTCATAAAGTTCACGGTTCTTTGTTGTAGAAATATCAAAGGGACTTGATTGTTTTCCAACATCCCTTCTGATTTCTTGTCCCTCAAATTTGTAATTTCACACTAGAAACAACATATCCTCCAAGGAAACATCTATGGCGGTAAAACTAGGGTTGTACATGGAATTCTAAAGATGGTTTGTAATCTAAAACATGTTTTCCTAGCACCTTTAATGGTGTACATTACCAACATATATAAAAGTGATCAAATGGATACTTTCCCAAATTGGTACATAGCTGTTTAGCACCTTGAATACCCATAGAGTATCCATGTCTATGAAGCACAAATTTTGGGCAAGTATAGGAAAGAAGGAACCATTAAAAATTATAACCAATATACATAGCTTAGGTCAACCCTATCTAACGTTTAAGAGAATATCTCAAGGTAAATCATATTTAATATAAAGGCTTAGAATTATTAATATACATGGGAAATACACACTCCACACACATCTTGCACTATATTAAGGTCTAGAATTTGTTTCTTGATGAAAAATAGTAATTCATTTTTTAGGGATGCTATGTCATTTTGATGTAGGATTGAAGGATGTTTTAGGTATTTTTTTATGTATTTTTTAAAGGATTCATCTAATAATGGAATTTGTGGGTTGTTACCAAGCAAATTCACCCTCTAAATAATGTCTAACTATTGAAAGTTCAAACCTACAAGATGCACTTCACTCTGAGATTTGATTCCTATGTCTTGGTGTTGTTCTATTACCATTTTTCTTAGGAACACTAAGAATGGTTAGAATACAAAGTTCTACGATATCATTGTGAATGATGAGGATTCTTATGAGGTAGTGTATTTGAGTAAACATAAAAAAGGGGAAGTTTTGATTATTGTAGGTTTGTGAATGGATATGAGTTTTGTTAGACACAAATATATAAAGATATTATTTACCTCAAATAAAACAAGTGAATGATGGGAAGGGTGATTTCAAGGATATGAATCACTGAGGTTTGTTGTAGGTTTCATGTATGTGAATTACTAAGGAGATGATATCCAATGATTAAAGAGGAAGAAAACATAGAGAATCTGGAAGAGGTATTGGATACATGATGAGATGATTAAATACACATTAATCCAGTTGGAGAGCAAGGAAGCTTGAAGAAGAATACCGATATGAAACATTACAATGATCAATGTTTACTAAGGATTAAGGTTCAAGTTAGATGTGCATAGACAAATAATGAGCATAAATAGACAGCAAGGAATGTAGAGTATAATCACTTTTAAAGGAAGATATGGGAAGTGAGATGAGGTAGTATTCATGCCAAGAATGAACTCATAAAATTGTGAAGAGAGGGAGTTGGTGTTTCCTACATGTGGGTGCCTTCAAATCCAATTCAGGGGGTTGGTGTACCCTACAGGTTGGTGGCTCCTACAGGTTGGTGCCAGTAAACTTTAGCTATTATTGTCTCCTACAGGTTGGTTCTTGCAAATATTTTGCATTGGGATTAGTGTTTCCAATAAGTAGAATATTGAAAAACCTTGTAATATGTAGGTTCTTGCAAAAATTTGATTAATAAAATATAAGTTTGTGTGGTTTTATACCAAAAAGGTTTCATGTTAAAATATTGTGTCTTGTGATGAATAACTATTTAATTGTAAATTTTTATTTATGTAATACTCATTCAACCCTCCTAAGTATGACTATGTGCTCAATAAGTATATGCATTTTGTATTACCATTATTACTAGGAAAAAAAATGTAAAACACACATTGTAGTATATATCTTTGAAATAAAAAGAAATAATGCATGCATACCTATGATCTCGATAAATGAATTTCACTATCAAGCCAATTCATCAAAAAAAAATTCTCTTGGATTTGTACCTTAAACTTATAACATCTTGAGACTTCCGACACAAGTTGTTTAAATGTTGTAGCTTTGTATAAATGTTGTAGCTTTCTTGGTATTATTTGTGGGTTAGTCTCATTTGTCTGAATAATGGGAGAAAATTTTTAGGAATATTAATCCTCAATTGACCATACTATCTATTAGATTATTTATCCTAACTTAGGAACCTTAATTAATTAATTGGGTCCATCAGTACCTATGGGTCAACTTGGCCTAATGGGGCCACATGTACCAGTCACTAGAGTGTGGGGAACACTGCTAGAGGTTAAATACCACTTACTGCATGTGCATGCATTAGTTTGGATGCCTCCTATACCAATCCCTACATTTTATAAGCCCTTGGAAATATCGACACCAACCTACTTTAGTTAGTCGAAGTTAGTACTAGTTAGTCTAAATTATCCCCTAGTTACTTTCAGTTATTTCACAATCACTTAGCTAACACAAGATTTGCATGGATAATGCATGGATGCATGTGGATTAGGTTCCTTTTCCCATGTACCACACTCAGTTGCACTGAGTTATCTAGATGTCACTGATTTTTTGAGTTGTTGGACATCTGGGAGTTGATGTATTGGACTCCAACATTGATTGAGAAACCATGAGTTACATGGTCAGTTAGCTACAGTCAGATCCAGTGTATATATTCAAATTGCATGCCATGCATTTGAATTCTTTTCCTATGTAAACTATTGTAAGACCGGATTTTATAAATTGTGAATGATACTGTAAATTTTTTAGCAATACTTGTTTGTTTCCTGTGTGGTTTGTTTTGTTCAGTTTTGTATCTTCATTCTCCATTATTTTTCTGAAATCGTTATTAGAAATATCTGCTTAAATATCTAAATGGAATTCAAATTCTAATATGGTATTAGATCCTTCTCAAGCAGGTTTCATGCTTGTTTCTCCCCATCAAACATCAGAAGTAGCTGGGTTTCCAGAGACATCCCCTATGATGATTTGATAGATCTAGATTTATTTAGAGTGTAATATCCTGAATTTTGGACCTAACACTTATAGGAAAGAGCCTATTGATTATGATGTTATCTTGATATTTTATTTTGATATATTGGGTCAAATACCCCACTGCATAAGAAGATGATGATTTGTTTATATATTGGGCATAAACCAATTATTTATGATATATATATATGCTTGTTTGTGTTGGGAGTGGACCCTGAAGCACATGATTGATGAGATATTTTGTGTTGAGCGATGAGCTCTGGAGCACATGGGTAATTAATGTTTTGTGTTGAGCAAGAAGCTCTGGAACACATGAAAAGATAATTGGAAGTGTTGGGCATAAGCCTTGCATCCTTCCATGTTGATGTTGAGCATAATTTCTGGAGCATCGGATCCTTGGCCATTGTATCCCTAGGTGTATCATACAAGTACATCCTAGCATTAGTGTTGAGTGAAGAGCTCTGGAATTTCCCTAAGTTTGTAACTCCTAGTTTGAGCATTGAGTATGGGCTCTGGTAAGCACTAGGAGTTACTGCAAAAAATTTAATAATTTCTAAGTGAAAACGACTTGAGAAAAATATTGATCTCATCAGACTTATTTATAAGTGATTAAATGAAATTTCAAATTTATGTATTCTCATCAAGCACTAATGAACTACCATGTTATACAAGGGAATCCAACATGCAAGGATGTTTAGAGTTTCCTAGCCTAGTATACCTAACAATCTATCTATTTGACCTTAATGAAGAAGTGTCATAAGTCTGGGGATCATGGTATATGATGCCCAAAGACAAATGTTAACAAATGTTATATTATTATGTATTCTATACATGGTATGTATAAAGAATAAATATAGTAATAATATTAATGATGAAATAAATAATGAAAAGATCCATCCACTACTATTTATTATTAAAATATAATAAATAGTACAATACCTACAAAAGTCTAACTAGGAACTAGTTGAAAGTTCCTAAGTTAAAGTATAAAAAAATACCCAAATTTATTAAAAAGGGTTAAATCAAGAAACCAAGGTTTCTTGATTTAACTATCTGTTTGACAAAAAAGTATGTCTATAAAGACTCAAGCCAAGGAAACACTTGGGGTTTTGATCTATCTTGTGGGAGTCATTATTCTACCTATTTAACTCTCAAGTGAATTCTTGAAGAAAAAATTTTTAGAAGGAAAAGGAGAATTGATCTAGACAAGATATACCAGATAGGAACCCCTACCTTTGCAGCTCTAAGCTACTTGCATGTTGGAGTCCAGCTCGGGGGGATTCGGATTGAAACCAAGAACGGTTTCTGGTCATGGTTAGGTGGAACGTGGTAGTTCCCAAGTGATTCGTTCATATAATTATAGTGGTCATATCTTCCTATTATTTTTTAATGCTGGCTATTTGAGTGTTCAGGTTCAACCATTAAAGAAGCTTCAGATTATAGGTATGAGATCCTATACTTACTATTATATTTTTCTAGAATAAAATATTTTTGAATTACGCAAGGGTTCTCATTATGTGTTTTAACCCTATGTATTTTATTTCTGTTATAATATTCTAGGGTTTACATTTTAAATTATAACCCTAGGCTATAAGTTATTTTCCATGTAAGAATTATTGAGGGTTTATTCATTTAGTTTATTTATGCATTTTTAATTCATGTATAAATATTTATCAAGAGTTGCACCTTAGTTTCATTTATGTATTATTTTTACTGTTGAAACTATGTTAACTATAAACTAGGTTTTATTTCAAATCTACTACCTAATTGTATTCCTTGGCCTATATACTCTACTGACAGATTTTATTTGTCAGCAGAGCCATGTTGCAATTAAAACCTAGATTTAATCTAGTATCTTCTAATTATAATAACAAGAAAACTAACTAAGTATACTAGTAGTATTTAACCAGTATACTTATATATATTTATATACACTAACAGTTATAAAATAAGAATTGTAAATCTCAGATAAAAATAAAAAAATGCCTTTCAAGGTCTTTTACAGATTTCTACATCTGTTATGTATGTACCATACATTTAGGATGAAAGGTAGAGATCTAGCAGTTTTTGGGATGTCTCCCTCCCAAATTTCGGGAAAGGATTGAATTTGACATGCCAAAAACTTTGGATACCATGCCACAAAATGCCAGACTCTACTATGAGCATGGGCAGCTAT
Organism: Pseudotsuga menziesii; assembly: GCA_001517045.1. Taxonomy (NCBI): domain Eukaryota; kingdom Viridiplantae; phylum Streptophyta; class Pinopsida; order Pinales; family Pinaceae; genus Pseudotsuga; species Pseudotsuga menziesii. Next base: position 186,813 of record LPNX010708357.1, read on the forward strand.
GGCAAGTGAACATGAACCTGAAAGAAGACACATCTAAGAACTTTTTTGATAACCGCAAACCTGGTTTTAAACCACAGCCATACATAAAACAGAATAACAACTTTTCAGCAAACAAGAACATCAACAAATCTGGTACAAAGCCATATGTACCAGCTCATAATGGTAACAAGCTAGTATCAAGTGAAGCCAATGCTACTCTGCTACAGATCAAGTGTTGGAAATGTAGCGGGCCTCATTATGCCCGATATTGTAACAAAATGACCAATGGGGTCTTTCATAACTTACAAGAGGAACCAACTGTCGAGGAAATAGAGGGAACACCACATATTTATACAACATTGGATGGATGACAGGAAGACCATCAAGCTACAATGGTTGAGATAGAAGGTAAGATCTTGAACACTTCTATTTCAATACTTATTGATCCCAATGCTTGCCGGAGCTATGTTTCGCCTAAAATTGTTGATATATGATGAAAAATAGGAAAAGTAAAGCATGATAAACCTTGGATGGTATAGTTAGCCACAAGTACAACAGAGAAAGTTTCATAAATAGTTAAATATTGCGATGTAAACCTAAACATCCTACCCTTAGGATCATATGATATACTTATCCACATGGACTAGTTGGAACAACACCATGTCATGCTTGATTTCTTACAAAAGTGAATATTTTGTACTAATAGCCAAGGGAACCAAGTGAAGGTTTGGGGCATTCCAAATAAATTTTCTGTAAAACAAATATCTTCCTCACAAGCAAAGAAATGCGTTAGGAAATAACAAATATCTTCCTCACAAGCAAAGAAATGCGTTAGGAAATATTGCAAGTTTTTTGTAGTAAACATCCGAGACATAGAGTCTGAAAGAGACAAACGCATAGAATACTTTCCCATTCTTGAATAATTCAAGGATGTGTTTTCGAAGAAAATATCAGGATTACCTCCGAAATGAGACCTAGACTTTTGCATTGAACTGAAACTAGGATCAATTCCGGCTTCAAAAGACCCTTACCGCATGAGTGCATCAGAATTGGTGGAACTCAAATTGCAATTGCCGGAGTTGATAGAGAAAGGGTATATCCGACCCAATGTGTCCCCTTGGGGAGCAATGATACTATTCGTAAAGAAGAAAGATGGTACGATGTGGATGTGCATCGATTGCCATTAGTTGAAAAAAATTACTATCAAGAACTAATACCCACTCCCTAGGATCGATGACTTGTTCGATCAGGTGGGAGAAGCCAAAATATTTTCAAAGATTGACCTACGATTTGGGTACCCTTAGGTACGGATTCGCGATGAGGATATTCAAAAAACCACCTTTGTATGAGGTACATGCACTATGATTTTGTAGTGATTCCATTCGGGTTTACCAATACACCCACGAACTTCATGTGTATGATGAAGAACATATTCAGTAAATATCTGGATAAGTTTATTTTGGTATTTATAGATAACATCCTAGTTGATTCCAAGAATAAAGAGGAAGATGAAGAACACCTTTGCATAGTACTACAAGAGTTGAGAGAACACCGGCTTTATGCTAAGTTTAGTAAATGTGATTTTTACAAACCAAATATAGTACTTAGGTCACATTATCTCCAAGACAGGGATATCTGTGGACCTGAAAATAATTAGAGCCATAAAGGATTGGCCTACCCCTACTAGTGTCACTTACTTCAGGTCCTTTTTGGGATTAGCTGGATATTATCGAAAGTTCAATGAGAACTTATTAAGAATCACTTGCCCATTAACTGCTTTGCAAAAGAAAGCAAAAAAGTTCTTGTGGACTACAAAGTGCGAAGAAAATTTTCAAAAACTTAAAGAAATTTTGATGACCACACCAATACTACGAATTGTAGATCCCAATGGGGATTTCATTGTTTGCATGGATGCAAGAAAGGAAGGACTTGTAGGATTCCTCTTGAAGAACGATCATGCGATCTATTATGAATCACGGAAGTTAAAAGAGCATGAGCAGAACTACCCCACGCATGATGTTGAGTTAGTGGCCATCATCCATGCCTTGCCTTGGAAGGAAGTTCCTTCTAAATACAGATAATATGAGTCTGAAATATTTATTCGATCAACCGGATGTGAATTCAAGTCAAGCTAGGTGGTTGGATTTCCTTAGTGATTACCATTTCAAAATAAAGCACATTAAGTGAAAAGAGAACAAGGTTCTCGATGCTTTGATACGACAAACTCATATGATATATGAGGTGAATTTGAGTCAAAATGATGTAGATTTGCATGAGAAGATTAGAACGGACAACAAAGTTTACCCTTTCTATGTAGAAATCCTCAAGAAAGTCCAAGAGGATAGGTTGTTTCAACAACAAAAATAATATAAGGTAAACGAATCTAGACCTCTATGGTCCAATGATAGATTGTACGTTCTAGAAGGAGGGGGCATTTAGTCCAGCATCCTCACAGAATTTCATCTGGCACCTAGGATATCAAAAGATGATATCCGCTGTCAAGAGACAATTTTTATGGCCTAAGTTTAAGGACAAAATTGCGATGTCAGGAATGCGAGCTAGTCAAAGCTAAGCTACAACATCCTTCGGTATTTCTTCAGCCGTTACCCATTCCAGAATGGAAGTGGGAGGTCATTAGTATGGATTTTATCACTGGTCTACCAAAAAGTAAGAGGCAAAATGATTCTATTTTTGTATTAATTGACAAGTTTTCAAAAGCAACACACTTTATTCCTGTGAATTTGACCTACAAGGCAGTGAACATTGTTGATATTTTCTTGAAGGAGATATTTAGATTGCACGGGATACCCAAGGAAATGATCTCGGACCGAGATGTTAAGTTTACAAGAAATTTTCAGAGATCTTTATTCTTCATATTAGAGACGCAGTTGAACTTTATCACTACTTATCACCCGCAGACAGACGGGAATATAGAAATAGTAAACCATATTGTCGAGGACATGGTTAGTATGTATGTCATGAACAACCCCACTAAGTGGGAAGACTACCTACATCTTGCAGAGTTTGCGTATAACAGCGGTTATCAGACTTCCATCGATATGAGTCCCTTTGAGGTACTCTTTGGATGGAAGTGTAGAACATCGGTTACTTGGCATAGCCTGGTGGATTGGTCCATGTTAGGGTCTCATATATTAACGGATTTGGAATAGCTAGTAACCCAGGTCCAGGTGAACCTTAAACAAAAACAAGATCTCCATAAAAGTTACGCAGATCGGAAAATAAAAGATAAAGACTTTAAAAAAAACAATCATGTTTACTTGAAATAAAAGAAAAATGAAGCTCATTGAGCTTGGGTAGGTGTGGTATGTTAGCACCTAGATTTTTTGGACCTTTTGAAATACGGGCCAAGAAAGGGCCAATGGCATATGAGCTAGCATTACCAATGCATGCAAGTGTCCATAATGTTTTCCATGCATCCTTGTTAAATAAATATGTTTATGATACTGAACATGTATTTGATTGGCCATTTTTTACAGGTGGAACATGAAGGGGAGTTTTCCCCTGAGCCTATTTAGATATTGGAAAAAAGAAAGGTGCAAATCAGGAAGTGCACTATAGTCTAGCTGAAAGTGAAATGGAATCACTTTGAGGTCGATGAGGCTACTTGGGAAAATGAAGCCACCATGAGAAAGGCTTACCCCGCCTTGTTTCATGATGTCATTACGAGTCCCTAAAACACCAGGGATGGTTTTCTTCTAAGTGGGGAGGGATGTAATATCTAGAATTTTGGACCTAACACCTATAGGCATGAACAAATTGATTATGATGTTATCTTGATATTTTATTTTTATATATTGGGTTGAAGACCGCACTACATATAAACATGATGATTTGCTTTATATATTCGGTGTAAGCCAATTATTGATGATATATATGTGTGTGTGTGTGTGTGTGTGTGTGTGTGTGCGTGTGTGTGTAAATTTGGAATGTATTAACTTGCATATCTTATGCATTGTACCCCAATGTTCCTATCGGAAGAATTACCAAGAGTCGTGAGGAAATCCCCTCCATTGTAAGTCAGGTCATTAGTACCCTCCAGAATATATTATTATATTAAGTCAGTCCAGTTGTGGTTACTCGAGCCTACATCACTGACTTAATTTTACTCGATCCTACATAACTAGGTTAAATGTTAAGTGAATGAAAGAATATAAATAGAAAGTGAGACTCTCTATTTATCACACACACACTCACTCAACTAGGGCACATGAGTGAGAGAGAAGGAGTTGGGATCAAAGAAGGAGACAAATGCTACCAGAAGATCATCTTTATGTTTTCAGGCTTTACTTTTTCTATTGGTGCTCATTCTATATCTGAGGAAGTTACGGGGTTTTCTCCTTTATGGTTTCCCCGAGGAAAATATCTTATTTCTATTGTCTCTTGTGATTGATTTATGTGCATGTTATTCTCTCCGTTAATATCCTAAGATCATATTATTTAAATGATAAAAACATAACATTGTATCAGAGCTAACCTGAGAAGAAGACACTATGCAGCTGCAGAAGCTAAGGATTCTTACTTTTTGGGTCTCTCTCCACAATCCATCAGCAAACAGAGGCTAGGATAACTCTCCAGTGAAGGGCACATCTTTCTATCGAAGCATAATTTGATTCCGGGCATTTTCAGTTTTTGCTGCGAGAAATTAGGGCTTTTCACAGAAGTGGAATTTTTGAGTGAGCCCAGCATAGGATTTCTGTCCTCCTTAAAATCAAAATTTAGAGACCAAGTTCGATATTTTTGGTTGGGTAAAACTCCAAGAAAATAAAACCCTAATTTGACCCCGGGCCTGAAAAACCTTAAAATACTAAAACAGGTAGTTTTCTTACATTCGCTATATCTCGGGATTGAAGAAGTCTCAAGGGACAAAATTTTCACAACCCGAAGATCACATCCTGGTGTACTCTGTATAAACATTTCAGCCTCAGATTTAGTATGTTCTGGCAGATATGATTCCTCCAAATCAGGGTTCCATCCTCTTCCAGGATTCATCCCTAAATAGGACACCTATGGATAATTGCTATATCTTGGGCTATGAAGGTCCAAATGCAATTTTGCAAGATGTTACAGATAGGGCACGAACTTTACAAGTTCTCTATTGTGAACAATCCTAAAATAGGTCACCTTGGCAAAAATATCATAAGTCTCAATTGGTGAAACCAATTCTAGTAAAACCTATGGTGTTGGACATATGACAGATGAAGTTACCTCAGTATGAAATTTTAGGCACAGAGGAGCAGTACCTTTGTAGATATTGCACAAACCGTATCAGGCATTTCTACATAAGAAATTGGAAAACTAGGGCTTCATGTTTCGGGAGCTTCCCTCCACCGTTTTTAGAAAAGGAGTACATTGAACAAATCACCTTGAAGAGGTGCATATTTATATCCAAGCATATCTGAAAGTTTCCAAGTTTTGAAAATTAGGGTTACTCTGACAAACCCTAGATCATCCAGATTTGGAACAAGGATGGACACCCTGTTGCCGCCTCTCACACACCTGGGTCACATGGTAGAAATCTTCAAGCCACTAGATGTGTCCTTGGGGGCAAGTCTCGAGTCAAGGCTGTCACCTTGTTCTTGACTCCTTCGTTTAGGCTCAACTTTTAATGAATCCAAGGGGGTTAGACCCTATTAAGTTACTAAGGATAATTACTTAGTATGGTGATGTTAAACTGAATGAGTTGCTTAGGATTTTGAAATTTAGTTATAGACAATCAAATATGACAAGATACAAAAATGAAAACACGAAAGCACAATGCTGAGACACAATATATATATATATATATATATAAAGAAAGAAAATAACCAGTGCCTTAGAATGGAGTCAAAAAATAAAATCAATGTACTTGCATGTGCTTGGAGTGAATGATTTGCAATTGCCTCTTGGTACATTTTAAGTTAAATTTGAGGTGTGAGTTGATTAAAATTAGGCGAAGGGGTGGACTCCAGATATACCCGAGAGTACTTGGAGTATGTCCAAAACTAAACCTTCACGGCTACCCGCAAGGAATATGTGGGCTGAATGGAGTCTCTGGGGCTATTGTTCATAATGCACCCGTTAGCGTGTGGCAGAGATCGGTGCCCCGAGGTCACTTTTCAGATGTTCCCTCTTCCTTTGGGTATTTTACCACCGTGATGGTTTGATCTAGGTGTTGTATTTTCACCTGATGGTTTGTAAGTTTGGGAGAGTGAGTCCTAACTATTATAGTCACTCAAGTGATTTTGATACAACTTGAATGATCGAATGGACTACATCCAATTGCAGATCATACACACCAAAGTCTTTTCAATTTTAGTAAATTTTAAACTGGGTGTTCTTGTTAAAAAGAAAACCCTCCAGGAACCTCTTTCGATCCAAGTGGATCTCAATCGGGGAATCAAAGAGGATTTAATTTTATAATAGATGAAAAATAAATGATGAAAAGGAAAATACAGATACACAATTCTAGTTTTCTAATTAGTCCTACCACAAATCTCTTTCCCCTTTCGGGTCAATCGATAAGTCGTGGGGTAAGTATTAAGATTACTTTGAAATATAAAATATGGAAGATGAAATTGATAATGAATTAAAGTATACTACCCTGTAGATTATAGCTATGCTAGTTTGAAAAGGGATGAACAAAAAGGTAAAAAAAAAGACACCGACGCAAACCCCCCAGGGGGGATGGGGAATGGGCTTGAAAGAGCCTATTCAAAAAATATTTTTATTAACAGTGGTTACAATATCAGAGAAATGATATAATTCCTCTTGATCCTTATACAGAGTGAAATAAAGAGCTTACAAACTGCGAAAATTAAAGGTTTTAGTCAAATGGGAGACCCCTAGGGGGATTTGAATGCTCCTGAGGCCACTTTCGAAAAGCAGCTTCCTTTATTTTCTGTCAAACCTGATAAAAACCTGCAAGCATATCAGACTAAAATATGCCCAAAAACACTTTGAAATTACCTTTGGGTCAGCTTACTTTTGACAAAAAAAAACTAAGTTAAAACTAGTTAAAAAGGTAAAAAGGAACCAACGAAAGCAGGATTTCCTTGGGATATTGGATTTCCTTTTGGGAAGCCAATAAGATGTGAACTTTTATTGTAGAATATGAAAATTTAACGTACAGAAAACAGAAATCAAATTCATGCAAGCTACAAATTTTCTTTAAAATTACATGCAAAAAAGGATGATTTCCCTAAAGCTAGATCTAGAATGCTTATGAAACCTTTTAAGAGTAGGATCTAAAATATGGGATTTGAGAAGATAGATCTATGTTTAAATTACTTTTAAGATGATATATCTAAACAAAATCAAAGCTATGAACAAAGTAACCGGGTAAAAGAGTTGATTTTTCTAAGAAATGAGAAGAAGAGGAGAGAAGGTCAGCTCGTTGCTTGAATGGAGCAAGATGAAAGGAGGTCCTTTTGTGGAGCGCTGATGGAAAGAGTATTGAGATTATTGGATAAGGAATGGCATCAACCTTGATCCACACCTTCATCCAATCAGGAACCTACAACTAGAAAACACAAGCCTGCACAACACCTCGTGAGATCTGGATATAGATGTATAAAGCAACAAAAATGAAAGATCATGCAAAAATAATCTTATTTAAGAATATAATTGAAATTTTTGAGCATACATTATATGGATAAACAAGATCAAGAAATCTAACTTGCCTAGTTTACACCCTTACTTGATTCAACCGAATCCTTGAAGCCAGAACACGAAAGCAGCACAGAACTTGGAAAGAAATTGCAGCTACGACATTAGCAGCATAACACTGAGAATCCACACAATCACATGCACTACACAGTATATCCTCCAAATATTCTTTATTTGCAAATGATGATCAATACACAATTACAATAGCAATCCCTTCAATCCAGCTCTTACTAGCTTGGAAGAGGCTGATGTGCTTGGATATATACAAAAACCAGGAGATCCATCCCAGGGGGGGCACAAATCCCAAGGAGATCAACCAAATATGCTGATGGAGATTCCATCAATGCCTGATCTGTGTCTAACTGAGCCAAATATGAGTCTCACTAGGTGCAATTATCAATCGGAGAGCTGATCTGACTGACACCTCAACCTGTTGACTGAAGCATCCACCAAAACTCATCCAGATGAGCCAAAACATGTTGAGGAGAGAGGGAGGTTGAAATTCCCCATAAAGGATGCTGAAGATCAACTCTAGATCTGATTTGATTACCTCCTTCAATGAAGAATTTGTCAGATCCAGTCAATCTGGTTCAAATCTGACTGATTTCAATCAAATTGGTTGAGAATCCACTGATCTATGATTTTGTATTTGCTCCATTATTCATCAATTTATTAATTAAAATAATCAATAAATGATTTTTTGGGGCTTTCTAACCTGAGTGATGGAAAATCACTCAAAACTAGGAAATAGTGGGTCCATGGGTTTACATGGTGCTCTTAGCATGAAAATGAGCACCTATGTGACTAAAACTGATTATTTGGCCCACTTTTATTACAAAATAAATTTTTCCAATTAAACTATTAAAAAATCAAGTTTTAGAAAAATTAAACTTTAATAAAAAACAATGAAAAAAATAAAAAATTGAAAAATTGAAAAAAACCTAGGGGGACTTAGACATGTTCATATGACTCGACCATGATGTCTAGCATGTTTATACATTGACACATAGACTCTAATAACCTCAATAGGCCTAAATGCCAAGCCGACCACCCAACTTTGGAGGTATGGAGTGAAAAACTCAGAAATTATCAATTGTTTATTCAACAACCAATAATAACCAAGGGAAAAAACACCCTGGGCTGATCGGATTGACAAATAAAGTCTAAGAGACAGAGTCTTTTACAGACACTATCATGCTAGAACATTTATTACAAATCCCCCATGGGGTATGAACATGTGATATAGTACAACAAGCACTTCCCATAAGTACTTCCAAAGGTCTTCTGAAGTCTGAACAAGTTATCCTTGCCTGGTTCACCAGGCTCATTTGATAAAAAAACCACTAAGTAAAACTTAGGTGGTAACATTCTCAAATAGTTAAGATGTAATATTTTTCTATTTACATTTGAGGTTCTCATTTCAAAATGACCTATCACACCATCTCGATGGCAAGCTTGGTGAACGTGAAAACTTTTGAGCATGGAAGTATAAGTTTTCACTTGCTCTTGATGAAAATGAATTGGACACCTACATAATTGGAGAGGTTCCAATTCCAGGGGGAGATGAGGCTAAGCCCTTACACAATAAGAACTTGCTCAAGGCTAAGAAGATCATTCCTGATTCAATCAAGGATCACCTTATACCACAAGTGTCTTACCTAAAGACACATAAAGATATGTTTGATTCCTTGACCAAGATATTTGAAGGGAAGAACATAAATCAAAAGATGAATTTGAGAAACCATTTGAAGAATGTGAAGATCCTGAATGCAGACCATATATTCATACTTTACAAGGGTCTCTCAAATAGAAGAACACATTGAAGCGGTAGAAGAAGAAGTGGAGAATGTAGAATTTGTGATAACCACCTTGAATGGCCTCCCATGATCATGGGATTCATTCATTCAAGGAATGTGTGCTAGAAGGAAGTAATTACCCTCAGTAAAATCTGGGAAGAGCACAGACAAGAAGAAGCTCGACTCATAATAAAAGAAAAGAAGATGGGAGAAATTGAATATCTAGCTCTCACGACTCAAAGAATATCCGTCAAGCGATGAGGAATATAAAGATCTAGTGATGATCGAGCTTTGATGATGATTCAATGATGATCCTATTTTGATGATGATCCAGTGATGATAGAGAGATGATGATCATCCAGACTTCATCCAGAGAAGAAGACTTGTTCTTATGAATTATGTCTAGAGAATACATTCCTAGTTAACAGGGAGTGTTAATGTATTTTTAACTCCAGAATGTATTCACTTGTATATCTTATATATTGTATCCTGATGTTCCTATCGGGAGAATCGTTAATGTAATCAATTCATGTAAATTCATACCTCGATGTTCCTATCAGGATAATTACTAAGATTCATGAAGAAATCCCCTTTGTTATAAGTCAGGTCATTAGTACCCTCCATAATATATTATTATATTAAGTCAGTATAGTTGTGGTTACTCGAGCCTACATAACCGATTTAAATTTACTCGAGCCTACATAACTGGGTTAAATGTTAAGTGAAAAATGAATCTAAATAGAATGTGAGACTCTCTATTTATCACACACACACACACTCACTCAAATGCAGCACATGAGTGAGAGAGAAGGAGCTAGGATTAGAGAAAGAGACAATTGTTGTCAGAAGATCATCTTTGTGTTTTTGGGTTTTACTTTTTTCTATTGGTGCTCATTCTATCTTTGAGGAAGTTGCGGGGTTTTTTCCTTTACGGTTTCCCTAAGGAAAATCTCTAGTCTTTATTGTCTCTTGTGATTGATTTTTGTGCATGTTATTCTCTCAGTTAAGCTCCTAAGATCATATGGATTAAATGATAAAAATATAACAATATATGCTTGTTTGTGTTGGGCATGGAACCTAAAGCACATAGTTGATGAGATGTTTTGTGTTGAGCAAGGAGCTCTGGAGCACATGGGTAATTAATTTTTTGTGTTGAGTGAGGAGCTCTGTAGCACATGGGTAATTAATGTTTTGTGTTGAGCAAGGAGCTCTGGAGCATATGGGTAATTAATATTTTGTGTTGAGGAATAAGTTCTGGAGTACATGGGTACTTACATTTGTGTTGAGAAAGAATCTCTGTAACACATGAAAAGATAACTGGAAGTGTTGGGCATAAGCCTTGTAGGCTTCCATGTTGATGTTGAGCATAAGCTCTGGAGCATTAGATCCTTGGCCATTGTATCCCTGGGTGTATTGTACAAGTACATCCTAGCATTAGTGTTGAGCAAAGAGCTCTAGAATTGCACTAAGTTTGTAACTCTTTTTTTAAGCATTGAGTATGGGCTGTGGTAAGCGCTAGGAGTTACTAAAAAGAATTTAATAACTTCTGAGTGAAAATGACTCGAGAAAAATACTGATCTCATCAGACTTATTTATAAGTGATTAAATGAAATTTCATATTTCTTTATTCTCATCAAGCACTAAAGAACTACCATGTTATACAAGGGAATCCAACATGCAAGGATGTTATAGTTTCCTATCCTAGTAGACCTAACCATCTACCTATTTGATCTTAATGGATAATTTTCATAAGTATAGGGATCATGGTATATGATTCCCAAATACAAATGTTAACAAATGCTATATTATTATGTATTCTATAGATCATATGTATAAAGACTAAATATAGTAATAATATTAATGATGAAAGAAATAAAGAAAAACTCCATCCCTTACTATTTATTATTAAAATATAATAAATAGTACTATACCTACAAAATTCTAATTAGGAACTAGTTGAAAGTTCCTAAGTTAAAGTATAAAAAAATTACCCAAATTTATTAAAAAGGGTTAAATCAAGAAACCAAGGTTTGACTGAAAAGTATTACTATAAAGACTCAAGCCAAGGAAAGGCTTAGGGTTGTGATCTATCTTGTGGGATTTATTATTCTTCCTATTTTTCTCTCAAGTGAATTCTTGAAGAACAAGTTTCTGGAAGGAAAAGGAGAATTGATCCAGACCTGATATACCAGATAGGAAACCCTACCTTAGGAGCTCTAAGCTTTTTGGATGTTGTATTCCAGCTCGGGGGGATCCGAATTGAAACTAGGAATGGTTTCGGGTCATGGTTATGTGGAACATGGTAGTTTCCAAGTGATTCAGTCATATAATTAGAGAGGTCATATCTGCCTATGATTTGTTAATGCTGGTTATTTAAATGTGCAGGTTCAGCCATTAAATAATTCAAATTATAGGTATGAGATCCTAGACTGCCTGTTCTATTATTCTAGAATAAAAGTTGGATGGAATTAGGAAAGGGTTCACATTATATGTTCTAACCCTATGTATTTTATTTCTGTTATAATCTTTTAGGGTTTACATTTTAAATTATAACCTAGGCTGTAAGTTATTTTCCATGTTAGAATTATCTAGGGTTTATTGATTTAGTTTATTTCTACATTTTTAATTCATGTATAAATGTTTAGCAAGAGTTGCACCTTAGTTCCAATTCTGTATTATTTTTATTGTTGAAACTGTGTTAACTATAAAGTAGGTTTTCTTTCAAATCTATTACCTAGTTTTATTCCTTGGCCTATATACTCTAGTGACATAATACATTTGTAAGCAGAGCCATGCTACAATTAAAACCTAGATTTAATCTAGTATCTTCTAATTATAATAAAAAGAAAACTAAGTATACTTGTAGTATTTAACCTGTATACTTATATATATATATATTTATATACACTAATAGTTATAAAATAAGAATTGTAAATCTTAGATTAAAATCAGAAAAGACCTTTCAAGGTATGTATAATTAAATGTACACTAAATAACAAACCATTTCCAATACAATAAAAATTATTAAAAATTAAATAAATAGAGTAAACATCGAGACTATTCATTGGTGTACATTATAGTCCCATCTAATATCAACTTAAAGCCATCATATAATAATTAAACAAATAACATTACAATATAAACAATTAAAACCATGTAATTAGATTAAGGTCGCAGGGATGATTCCTATAGACAACTATTTCCATTCCACTTACATACACTACAATTCCCTATGTATTAAAATATATAGTAAACATTAATACACATGAACAATTTTATAAACCTCATTAAAATATTATACACAGAGGTCATAGTATCGAGTCTAGTGAGCATCAAAGCCAAATTGCAGGCCTTAATACAAAACAAAACAATAATACATACACAATAATCTTTTAATATAATCCAAGCCCTCATAACCATATTAAAATAAGAACCATATAAGTGCAACAAGGTCGCAGGATGAAATCCCATGGACCCTTTGTTTCCCATTTTCGTAAATATTACATTAATCAAATCCCATTACAGAACATGACCCAGGATTGAGTCCTAAAACGTCATATTTCTTTTACAATGGCCATGGCCTTCACATTTTAACCCACAGTCACAAAAATAAACCTGTAGCCACTCAAGGTTTACACCCACATCCTCCTTAACAATTTAAATAACACATATAAAATGAACAACACATTCTACCATATGTTTCCATTTTACATTACAAAAACAAACTATGAGTCTAAACCTTCTAAGCTATTGTAGAAACCATGGAAAACACTCATGCCTTTTATGGCATGGCCTCAACCACGCACTATTAACATATAAATTCTCACAGCTAATACAAATAATGGAGGCAATTTTACACAGTCCAACCACGAAGGAAAACACCATATAAAACTAAAGTTTAAATAACAACAACACAGTATAGATTCATATACACAAAAATTATAATTCTTAAATCAAATTTACACACTCAACCAATCATCGTGGCACCATTCCAAGCAATGGTGCTGCCACTGTGTATATCTCATAAATCAAACCCTGGATTTACAAATTACACGCAGATCCTGTAGAGGCATAAAGTTTCACCTTACATCTAGAATCCTCATTAAATTACATCACGTTTCATCATTAATATACAAACCCGAGGTCAAATGAAAACCAAATACTAAAAATCAATGATGTGGTGCTACCAACAAAGCTCTATCATGATACAGACAAACCCCCAAAACTGAAAAACTATCATAAAAACCAAACGCAAGTAGACTAACCCTAGAAAATTTAAAACACAGTCTCAAAGAAAAGATATGGTGAGTATTGACTCGTTTAGCAGGATTACTGTAGTTGTAATGCTAGCCCATGGCTCGTAGTCATGCTATGAATCCCACCTCTCCTCACCACCCTATCACATGCAACCACAAGACACTACAAATGATGGGAAGTATGACAATCGAATTAGCCACAAAACAAACATCAAGTGTTGTGGAAACAATGAACCCATACCTTCGTTACCTTCGAAGTCACCTTCACCCATTGCATAGAGTTGCGACCAAACAACCAACAAGCAGAACAAATGAACAATGTCCATTGTGATCCAAGACCTAAGCTTGAGCCTCCACAAACTCCAAGGCGCATTAATGGCACCATCTTAGTGTCCATTATCCATGATAAAATCCACATCTCTATAGTGTGTAAACGACATGTTGACGGGCATATGAGACTATACATGTAACGGGGAAGACAACCGAGACCGAGATCCTTAGAGCAAGTTCCAAGCTGTTTGGGATGGTTGTTTTCGACAGGTTTAAAGGCTCTGTTAGCCTGAAAGTCTAAAACTAAAACAAAGCTATTGTTAAATCTACCAAACACCTATGAATATACACAACAAATTTGTTAACGAATGTACAAATTAAACTAGTTAATCTGATTACTAATGAATTATTAATATAATTAAATTAATCTGTGAACTAAATCTATTCAATTAATCTTAACTTATAATATAATAATTACAAATTTAATCAAAGATTAACATGTTAAAAGAGTTACAAAATTGTATTATTAACAAATATACATTAATTACAAAAATCGAAGACTAACCTCACACCAATATAAATATTCAATTATGATTTAATGAATTGTTAATAACATAATGAAAAGAAAAGAAATTGTGTTATTTTGCTGTAAGTTTGATCCTGAATGTGATTCACTGGCTGTTTTCCATAAAATAGTTTAAAAGAAACAACATATTAATCTATCTTCAATCTTATCCTGATCAAGAGCGAAAAGAATATTAAACCTAGAATCGAATTATGCTGATAAACTATTGCATTAATACTCTTGAGAATATTAAAAGAAATTCAAATATTACCAAGATCATACAATAATCGCAATATATCGTATAAGCTATGATACCAATCATCAACTTCACAACGATACATATCAGCCAAATCGAAATATTAAAAATCAATAATCAAACAAGATATATTCGCACAACTTCTTTAAAGAATATTATGATGAATACTGATAATATAGAATGGGATGACAAGACCAACAGATATCATAAAGTATGTGCAAAGTGTACAAACTGTAAAAATATATTAAAAAATATCACCAGTTCAACATATCGTAGCTGCAGACAGGTAGCTGTCTAAAGTCACAGGTAAATCAAACCACAGTCTTGTCATTACATTCCTCCAAGTATCGACCCCAGGAAGCAGTGTTTTCTGAAGCTTTAAAGAGAGAAATATCTTCATCTTGGGCCTCCCCTACATCCACCTCCCTTTCCATCAAATTACATTCTGCTTAAATAAACAAAAACGGAATCCAAATTAGGTTTTACACAAGCGAAATTTGGCCGGCCGCAACTACCAAAATCACGTTCAAAGGATCTCAAAAATCTCCTGAAATCCATCACGTTTTGGCGAAATCCCCTTACTAAAGCTAAATGGGTCCGTTCTGGAGAAAACCCATGTGGCGGATTTTTCAGATCTATCTCCATTTGCTCACAACGTGGCCTGGAAAAACGCGTGTCATTTGAAAACGCGTTTTTAATAACTGGCAGAAAAATAAAATTCGTCTCCCGACAGTTTCTTCATCTGATGATTCCAGAATCATAAAAATATTCTTAGCATCTACACATGAAAAACAAAAAACCTATTAAAAGAAAGAAGTGTAGACAGAATTCAATCATGAGAAAATAAACAGCTTAACCAATGATCTTTCCATCTCTTTTGGCGTTTTCAAAATCTGCGATTTGTTTCAATATGTGCAATTAAAACATTTCATCATCTACTAGATATTTGTTTTATTGTTAGTGGCAGTATAATAATCCATAGATTCAGCTGGCATCCTTCAGATCTCTACAATATCGAGAAAAAAAATGGCTGACTTGATATGAGGATCTCGTTGTGGATAAAACAAAAATCCATAAATATTTCCATTGAATTGATAGCCCCTTTAATCTTCATTGATAACTATGTGACGTTATTCAAATAACCGGTGGACAAATCAAATAAGTATCTTCAAGGAAAAGTATGCTCATTTCTAAACCTTTATAAAATTCACATTAATTCCTGGTATTTTTGCAAATATGATAAAATTAAAATAAAGTGTTAATTATACCTAATTTTCTACGTAAACATTTAAAAGATCAAAGAACTTTATTTATTATATTATATTTATACAAAATAATTAAAAGGTTTATTATTTTGTATAATAAATAAAAATAAATAAAGTCTATTAATTGAAAAGATACTTATTTGATCTTTAATTATTCAACACTTTTTAATAATGTAGCAAAAATAATAGGATAGGATTAGTAAAATATTTTTCAAACTCTTAAATTGAATGCATGGTTTTATCCTCTAATATCCATCGTTTCATGAATCAGAATTACCAAGTTGAATAATTGAATCAAAATTACTCATTTATAAGGTGTCATCAATACCATAATCAGCCTCGCAATTTCAAAACCTTATCAATATTTATGATAACAAAATCACATAATCGAATGACAAGTATTTGGATAAGAAATCACTATTAGGTTATGACAAATTATTAACACTTATCGACTCAAAATAATAATTTCAAAATAGTAATTTTGTCAACTAATCCATAATTCGCAAAGCTTTCTTTAAAAACATTGAATTTCATGTTTCAGTAGCTTATGGAACGTTACCATTTCAGTAGCTGTTAATTTTTTAGTTTTGCTATATGAAATTCAAACATTTCATCAAAACAAAACACACTTTTGTTTGATGAAATACTGTTTTTTTTAAAGGCTGATGGGTAGGGGCACAACAGATGGCGACTGACTGGGCGAAACAGTTATCTCTATGAAAACATGAAATCTGACTTGTGTATGTAGCAAGATAAGAAAAATTTTCTTTAACTTAGATTAACATCTCAAGATAAAATAACTGTGCCTTATGATAAGACTAGATTTCAAACTAATACGAGATTCAATTATTTCATCATTATCCAGAGATTACCTTCAAAAATGATACGAATTTTAAGTTTTTTCAGAAAACATAAGACTCCAAAAGAAATTAGTCCTGGGAAATACAATGCAATTTGGATATTTGAGCAGTTTTTAAAGATATGATCTCAATACTATAGTCATGACCCTCCTACCCGCATGCGTCCATAGCCTCGAAAGGGTTGACTTTTAACCATGCATCCTACCATTCTAGTCCCAAGATAAGATAAAACATGAATATTTAGAACTTCTCAATTTATTAATGGGTAAGCTGCATTGGAACCTCTTCACGAGTGTGGGATGACCTTGGATTCTTATAGATTTTTGTATATATAACAATTTAAGATTCAGAATCCAAGTATGCCATAGACGGAGCCCTCCTGCCTACAGGCATATATAGCCTCGAAAGGGTACGTCTTTTAACCCATTCTACCCAACGGCTTATATCCCAAGCTAATAAGTTTAAAGAAGACTTCATATTCAACGTTTAAGTGCTCATCCATAAGAGATTTGCATGTTTATAATGGGGGAATGTAATAGGAAACTCTTTACGAGTAAGATAGCGTAAATGATTTATAGATAACTGATTTTATTATTAAATTGCAACTGCGTTCCCAGAACTGATTTCTAAATAAGTAATAGAATTCCTAGTAATAGT
The DNA here is from genome assembly GCA_001517045.1 of Pseudotsuga menziesii. Classification (NCBI taxonomy): domain Eukaryota; kingdom Viridiplantae; phylum Streptophyta; class Pinopsida; order Pinales; family Pinaceae; genus Pseudotsuga; species Pseudotsuga menziesii. The sequence continues at coordinate 204,382 of LPNX010708357.1, forward strand.
GACTTCGATATTCATTAAATCCAACAATTTGAGGATAATAATAAAAGAAACGAAATACAGTGAAATTTTTCGTCTAGTGCAACAGTTCAATTTCTTTTTCTTTTATTCCTGAGAAAAGAACAGATTTCTAAAAAGTCTCGCTTTCTTCATATTTTAATAATCAAATTCCAATTTTATGACATAAAAACGTTGCAAGATCTAAATCATTTCTCCTGATTTTGAAAAACCAAAAGAACAACAAAAATCAAAAGAAAAAGCAAAATAATATATATACATGAGTTTTATTTGAGCAAATTGCAAAAACAAAGGATTTCAAAGTCTACGAGAAAAAATGAAATTTTAAAATAAATCATACACACACAACACATGAGTTAAATCAAGATCTCATCAAACAAAAAATAAGTCAAAACAACATATGACTAATTCCAGCAAAAGAAAATGAGAGATTAAAATAGATTAACAAGTTTTAAAAAAATTTATCCCTATTTGGCTTTTAAATCTTTCAATTTAGTCGAAGTTGTTTTTTAATAAGTGATGAGACATTAATCTAATGTTTTTTATTCAGAAATCAAAGTAACAAAATAAATCCTAATTAATATGCAGCTATAAAAAGATGAAAGGTTCTTTCTTTTAATGAGACGATTAAAAAAAACGAGAGAAAGTAAAGAACTACTTCCCTGATAATGATGTCGTCATCTCATTCTTAACATGATGTCGTCTCAACTCTATATATCTACATTTATTCAAATGTAAACAAACATAAATCATCCTAAATTATAAACCTAACCTAAACTAATAAAATAAAATATATACAAACTAAGTAAATGAAAATTTCCAGTGAAACCATTCGCGCAGCTTGAAACCTACCAAAGAAAACAAATCATGTATCAGCATTAGAAATGGGAATAATTCAAAATAAAGAAAAGAACCTAAATCAAATTTTGTATGTACAAAGCATAAAAGACGACATGGAAACCTTTTAATAAATGATTATTCCCACCATGTATAAATCGGATCATAAAAATCAAGTTGGAAGGATATAGATTTCTCATGAGAACCATGACTCAAAAGACGTTTATCAAAAGTATGATTCAAAATTCGTGAAAAATAATCAATAAAAAATGTATCTTTTAATGCAATATCATCATGACTAAATTCAAAAAGAGCAAAATGACATTTGGTTATTATTTGGAGATCAAATACGTCATTGTGTCTTTTAACGTGAAGATTAAAATGGATGACATTATCTTCAGATATGATTATCATGTTGTACTGAGGAAAATTAATTTTCAATTGTGCATCCCTTTCAATATCACAGATTGAATCATAATCCTTACTGACTAAAGATAAAATGGATGAACATGCATGAGTCTGATAAGTAACGATAGTAGAAAAATTATGATCTTCTTCATGACAAATTTGAAATACATCAAAATGGATCTCAAAATATCCTTCATCTTCAAAAAATGTATTTCCTTGTATCCTATCAAAATCTGACCATAATGAAGTATTCCTTAGAAAATCATTAACATGTAAATGTAGTCTATGATCAGCAAACACATCCGGATACAAAAAGTAGTAAGAGTCAGAGTATAAAAAGGAAAATGCTTCTCTGTTGCTATAATTTTTTTCATTGACTGCTTTAATAGAAGCATCATTAACAAAACTTTGATCTAATGAATTTTGTGAAGAAATGAAAGGAACTAACTCATCATGAAAAGAAGATGATGAAATAATATCATCACTAACACATTCAGTTGAAAAATTAGGAATTTTTGGTTTATCTTCCATTGTCTTGTAAACAACAAGAGTTTCGAAATTATTGCTTAACATAAAAGTCAAATCATCATCCCTTTTCTCTTGTTCTTGAAATTGCACGTCATCACATTCTATGATTTGTCCATTTTCAACAATTTCATTTTCAGCAATGGAATTAGGAAAAATAGATTCTATATCAACTTGAACGAATGAACTACCATGCATGCTATCTATTGCAGATTTTTCATTCTCTTCCAAATCATGAAAATCAGAGAGAGAGATAAGCCAAAGAAACCAATTCATTTTGTCATTTTCGGAAAGCTGGTATTCTTCACGAAACCTGCACCATATTAACATAAATCTGGAAAATAAATCATCAAGAGATTCATCTTTATGTCTATGAAGATTTTCTATCTCAAATTCAAGTTTCTTATAGCTATAATCTTCATGATCGTTAAGAAATAACTTCGTGAAATGTTCCCATGAATGAATGGATTTTGCTGGCAAGAACACAAACCAAATCAGAATTCTTCCTGTGAAAGCAGCTGCAAAAATTCTGCATTTCTCAACCTCATCAAATAGATCTATGTAATCACAAAAAGAATTAAAATCTGAAAGATGATGAGAGGCAGACTTCTTACCTTCTCCATTGAAACTCAATCTTCGCAATAAATTAGACATCTCTGGAGAAAAACTTTCACCAGATGTATGAAAGCTGAAAGCATGATGTAACATAATGATATCATCCATTTCATAGTAAAAATAAATGAAATAAAAAATCGAACAACTCAAAATGGCCTTCTTACTGATCAGGCCCTCCTTCTAGTGCCATTTGTTGACGGGCATATGAGACTATGCACGTAACGGGGAAGACAACCTAGACCGAGATCCTTAGAGCAGGCTCCAAGCTATTTGGGATGGTTGTTTTCGATAGGTTTAAATGCTCTGTTAGCCTGAAAGTCTAAAACTAAAACAAAGCTATTGTTAAATCTACCAAACACCTATGAATATACACAACAAACTTGTTAACGAATGTACAAATTAAACTAGTTAATCTGATTACTAATGAATTATTAATATAAATAAATTAATCTGTGAACTAAATCTATTCAATTAATCTTAACTTATAATATAATAATCACAAAGTTAATCAAATATTAACATGTTAAAAGAGTTACAAAATTGTATTATTAACAAATATACATTAATTACAAAAATCGAAGACTAACCTCACAGCAATATAAATATTCAATTATGATTTAATGAATTGTTAATAACATAATGAAAAGAAAAGAAATTGTGTTATTTTGCTGTAAGTTTGATCCTGAATGTGATTCGCTGGCTGTTTTCCATAAAATAGTTTAAAAGAAACAACATATTAATCTATCTTCGATCTTATCCTGATCAAGAGCGAAAAGAATATTAAACTTGGAATCGAATTATGCTGATAAACTATTGCATGAATACTCTTGAGAATATTAAAAGAAATTCAAATATTACCAAGATCATACAATAATCGCAATATATCGTATAAGCTATGATACCAATCATCAACTTCACAACGATACATATCAGCCAAATCGAAATATTAAAAATGGATAATCAGACAAGATATATTCGCACAACTTCTTTAAAGAATATTATGACGAATACTGATAATATAGAATGGGATGACAAGACCAACATATATCATAAAGTATATGCAAAGTGTACAAACTGTAAAAATATATTAAAAAATATCACCAGTTCAACATATCGTAGCTGCAGACAGGTAGCTGTCTAAAGTCACAGGTAAATCAAACCACAGTCTTGTCATTGCATTCCTCCAACTATCGACCCCAGGCAGCAGTGTTTTCTGAAGCTTTAAAGAGAGAAATCTCTTCAGCTTGGGCCACCCCTACGTCCACCTCCCTTTCCATCAAATTACAGTCTGCTTAAATAAACAAAAATGGAATCCAAATTAGGTTTTACATAGGCGAAATTTTGTCGGCCGCAACTGCCAAAATCACGTTCAAAGGATCCCAAAAATCTCCTGAAATCCATCACTTTCTGGAGAAATCCCCCTAATTAAAGCTAAATGGGTCCGTTCTGGAGAAAACCCATGTGGCGGATTTTTCAGATCTATCTCCATTTGCTCACAACGTGGCCTGGAAAAATTCCTGTCATTTGAAAACACGTTTTTAATAACTGGCAGAAAAATAAAATTCATCTCCCGACAGTTTCTTCATATGATGATTCCAGAATCATAAAAATCTCCTTAGCATCTGCACATGAAAAACAAAAAACCTATTAAAAGAAAGAAGTGTAAACAGAATTCAATCATGAGAAAATAAACAGCTTAACCAATGATCTTTCTAGCTCTTTTGGCGTTTTCAAAATCTGTGATTTGTTTCAATATGTGCAATTAAAACATTTCAACATCTACTGGATATTTGTTTTATTGTTAGTGGCAGTATAATAATCCATAGATTCAGCTGGCATCCTTCAGATCTCTACAATATCGAAAAAAATGGCTGGCTTGATATGAAGATCCCGTTGTGGATAAAACAAAAATCCATAAATATTTCCATTGAATTGATAGCCCCTTTAATCTTCATTGATAACCACGTGACGTTATTCAAATAACCGGTGGACAAATCAAACAAGTATCTTCAAGGAAAAGTATGCTCATTTCTAAACCTTTATAAAATTCACATTAATTCCTGGTATTTTTGCAAATATGATAAAATTAAAATAAAGTGTTAATTATACCTAATTTTCTAAGTAAACATTTAAAAGATCAAAGAACTTTATTTATTATATTATATTTATACAAAATAATTAAAAGGTTTATTATTTTGTATAATAAATAAAAATAAATAAAGTCTATTAATTGAAAAGATACTTATTTGATCTTTAATTATTCAACACTTTTTAATAATGTAGCAAAAATAATAGGATAGGCTTAGTAAAATATTTTTCAAACTCTTAAATTGAATGCATGGTTTTATCCTCTAATATCCATCGTTTCATGAATCAGAATTGCCAAGTTGAATAATTGAATCAAAATTACCCATTTATAAGGTGTCATCAATACCATAATCAGCCTCCCAATTTCAAAACCTTATCAATATTTATGATAACAAAATCACATAATCGAATGACAAGTATTTGGATAAAAAATCACTACTAGGTTATGACAAATTATTAACACTTATCCACTCAAAATAATAATTTCAAAATAGTAATTTTGTCAACTGATCCATAATTCACAAATCTTTCTTTAAAAACATTGAATTTCATGTTTCAGTAGCTTATGAAACGTTACCATTTCAGTAGCTGTTAATTTTTTAGTTTTGCTATATGAAATTCAAACATTTCATCAAAACAAAATACAATTTTGTTTGATGAAATAATGTTTTTTTTAAAGGCTGATGGGTAGGGGCACAACACGACACTATATCATTTTCCATCTTTCCCATTTGCAAAGTGTTAAACCCCATCATGTAAACGTTTAACCTATGATATAATTTGCTACCCAGAGCTTAATGCAAGGAATATTTATTGTATATATCATATACCTTAGGATCTAAGCCTTAAAACCATTGCTTAATGATTCCTTAGGCTCTAAGCCAAGGACCATGGCATATGAAATATGTCGCGATAATATTGTTATGAATAGAGCCAAGCCTTTGACTTTTAACCAAAGTTATAAACTTTCCAAGAGAAATAAAAGGATAGGTTAATACCTTTAACAAAATAAACATGAAATACAAATAGGTTAAGATATGAACAAATCAATCACTAACATATAATGAATAACAAGCGTCACTTAGATAATTAGTCTAGGTAGAAAAAGGAATAAACGTGGTAATTACCTTGTCACTAAACCAAGTCTGTATGAAGTGATAACAATAATTGGTAGGTATCGCTAGAACATGAAATAATAAGTAAACTCATGCTGATAGTAAAGAAGTACATAATCAAAGAAACTACACACACAACTATATAAACACATGAGGATAGCCTACTAATCATATTTATGACATCCGAAATGTAAAATAAGGAACAAACATAACTGAAAGAAAGAATTAAAACGTAAGAACAACTTACAATAAATTAGTGGTACATTTTGTGTACGTTATATTCTGCAAGTCCAATAATGTCCATGTCTAGGTAGTTTATACTAGCCTAATGATTTTTATTTTTTTTCAATTTTTGGTGACATTACACAGAATAGTGAAGAGGGTGTGACAGACCCTGAAAAAATGTTCATTTTGAGAGGAAAATAATTTTTCTAATAGTTCAGATATTTTTAGTTTTGAAGTTATATTTCACAGGTTCAACTTGATATGGATTCGACATTATCAGTTCCTCTTCTTACTCCATCCAAAAGATGTTCAGAATGGAAGTCAAATATGATTGCATCTCTAAAGAGAGAAGGTCTTTGTGAGGTATCTATGGGACTTGGTAAATATTATTATGAAAATGAGAAAGACTAGATAAATGACGGTGATAGAGCTTATGGAGCAATATGTGAGACTTTTTCTTGAAGCTTGCTTATAGACCTTTTTGAGTTTGCAGAATAGCCAAAGGATCTCTGGATAGAACTGGATAGAATATTTGAGAAGCACAATGAGGATTGTTATAGCAATATAGGGAGGAACCATCAGAGTTATTTAATCAAAATTATTGGCCTCTACTCTCTCTGATGAAGTTGTTCAAGATGAAGAAGAAGTAAAATCTTCCTCACATTCAATTCGAATTGAAGTCTCCTTGGAGTGACTCCTTCTCCTACTATTCCAGAAGTGTATGATATCTATGATGTCTCATATCCTCACATGGATGATCCATAAGAAGACATTCAAATCTCTTTTTTTGAAGAAAATTCTCTTTCCATTCTATGCAAAAATTCTCCAATGATTCTTCTATTATAAATTCTGTGCATAGTTTACCGATGATTTCTCTAGAAAGGGTGAGGAAATTGATTTCTCTGTCTCTAATGATGTTGTTGTTGTGCAGATAAGTAATTATTTGGATATTTGGGAAATAATATAATATTTTCGGATTGATCCATTCACTCTCATTGATCAATAGATTCCAACAAATTCCTACATGATTGCATGCATCGATACTCAAGGTTTTGAAGAAGGGGAAAATTGTGCATCTACCATCTCGTTGGAGCACACTCTTGGATATTAAATGTACTTTATTTGATATGATATGATATTATTTAGATATGATATCATAGTTCTTGGTTCTAGGGCTCAATAGCTTTCATTACCTCTTGTATTTGTTCTCGTCAATTTTGGTCTAAAGAAACAAGTACCCAAAATATCTTTCAAAGGTTTTGAAGAAGGAGAAAATTGTGCATCTACCAACTCGGTGGAGCACACTCCTGGATATTATATGGAATTTATTGGATCTATATGATATTATTTGGATCTTATCTGATATTACTTGGTTCTATGGTATAATAGCTTCCAGTACCTCTTGTAGCTATTCTCATCAATTTTGGTGTGAAGAAATAAGTACCAAAAATCTCTCTCAAAAGTTTTTCCGGTGATTTGATGTCAGTTTTATCTCATGAGTTTGCTGATGTTATATTTTGTAAATATTTGGATATTTTGGAAATAATTTCAGGTTGTAGGAGTAATCCATTCACTCTCATTGATCTTGAGCTTCCAACAAATTTCTACATGGTATGTATAAAGAATAAATATAGTAATAATATGAATGATTAAAGAAAGAAATAAAAGATCCATCCATTACTATTTATTATTAAAAGATAATAAATAGTACAATACTTACAAAAATATAATTACGAACAAGTTGAAAGTTCCTAAGTTAAAGTATAAAAAAATAACCCAAATTTATTAAAAAGGGTTAAATCAAGAAACCAAGGTTTCTTGATTTAATTGTCCGTTTGACAGAAAAGTATGTCTATAAAGACTCAAGAAAAAGAAACGCTTGGGGTTTTGATCTATCTTGTGGGAGTCATTATTCTACCTTTTTTTCCCTCAAGTGAATTCTTGAAGAACAAGTTCCTAGAAGGAAAACGAGAACTGATCTAGCCATGATATACCAGATAGGAAACCCTAACTTTAGATCTCTAAGCTACTTGCATGTTGGATTCCATCTCGGGAGGATCCGGATTTAAACCAGGAATGGTTCTTGGTCATGGTTGGGTGGAGCATGGTAGTTCCCAAGTTATTTGTTCATTTAATTACGGAGGTCATATCTTCCTATTATTTACTAATGCTGTTTATTTGAGTGTGCAGGTTCAACCATTAAAGAAAATTCAGATTACACGTATGTGATCGTATACTTCCTATTCTACTTTTCTAGAATAAAAACTAGTTGAATTAGGAAAGGGTTAACATTATGTTTTCTAACCCTATGTATTTTATTTATGTTATAATCTCCTAGGGTTTACATTTTAAATGATAACCCTAGGTTGTAAGTTATTTTGCATGTAAGAATTATCCAGGGTTTGTTCACTTAGTTTATTTTTTCATTTTTAATTCATGTATAAATGTTTATCAAGAGTTGCACCTTAGCTTCATTTGTATTATTTTTACTATTGAAACTATGTTAACTGTAAACTAGGTTTTATTTCAGATCTACTACCTAGTTGTATTCCTTGGCCTATATACTCTATTGACAGATTTCATTTGTGAGCAGAGCCATGCTACAATTAAAACCTAGATTTAATCTAGTATCTTCTAATTATAATAACAAGAAAACTAACTAAGTATAGTAGTAGTATTTAACCAGTATTATTATTATTGTTATTATTATTATTATTATTATTATTATATATATACCATAAGAGTTATAAAATAAGAATTGTAAATCTTAGATAAAAAATAGAAAAGGCCTTTCAAGGTTTGTTAAAGATTTCTAGTTCTGTTAAGCTATGTACCATACATTAATGATGAAAAGCTAAAGATTCACAAGTTTTTGGGATGTCTCCCTCCCTAATTTTGGGAAAGGATTGAATTCTACATGCCAAAATATTTGGATACCACCCTGCACAAGGAAAGACTCTACTATGAGCATGGGCAGCTACAGCAAGAGAACATGAACTCGAATAGAGACATGTCCAAGAACTATTTTGATAACCGCAAACCTGGGTTTAACCCATAACCCTACAGAAAATAGAATAACAGCTTTCTAGTAAACAAGAACTTCAATAAATCCGGTACAAATCCATATGTACCATCTCCTAATGGTAACAAACTAGTATCAAGCTGAGCCAATGCTACTCTACTACAAATCAAGTGCTGGAAATGTAGCAGGCCTCATTATGCCCGATATTGTAATAACAATACCAATGTGGTCTTGCATAACTTACAAGACAAACCAACCATCTAGGACATAGTAGGAACACCACGTATTTATATAGCATTGGATGGCCGACAGGTAGACCATCAAGCTACAATGGTTGAGATAAAAGGTAAGATCTTGAACACTTCTATTTCAATACTTATTGATATCGGTCCTTGCCGAAGCTATGTTTCTCCTAAAATTGTTGATGTATGCAAACTAGGAAAAGTAAAGTATGATAAACCTTGGCTGGTGCAGTTAGCCACAGGTACGACACAAAAAATTTCAAAAATAGTTAAAGATTGCGAGGTAAACCTGAATGGTTTTCCTAAAAAAGTGAACTTGAATATCCTACTCTTAGGATCATATGATATACTTATTGACATGGAATAGTTAGAACAACACCATGTCATTCTTGATTGCTTACAGAAGTCAATCTTTTGTACCAATAGCCAAGGGAACCAAGATAAGGTTTGGTGAATTCCAAAGAAAGTTTTTGTAAGACAAATATCTTCCTTACAAGTGAAGAAATGCGTTAGGAAATTTTGCAAGTTGTTTGTAGTAAACATCCAAGGCATAGAGTATCAAAGAGAAAAATGCATAGAATAATTTCCCATTCTTGAAGAATTGAAGGATGTGTTTCCTGAGAAAATATCAGGATTAAGTCCGAAATGAGACCTAGACTTTTCCATCGAACTAACTCCAGGATCAGTTCTAGCTTCCAAAGCCCCTTACCGCATGAGTGCATCAGCATTGATAGAAATCAAATGGTAATTGCAAGAGTTGATAGAGAAAGGGTATATCCAACCCAGTGTGTCCAGTTGGGGAGCACCGATATTGTTCATATAGAAGAAAGATGGTACGACACAGATGTGCATCAATTGCTGTCAGTTGAACAAAATGACTATCAAGAATCGATACCCACTCCCTAGGATCGATGACTTGTTCGATCAGGTGGGAGGAGACAAAATATTTTCAAATAATGACCTATGATCCGGGTACCATCAGGTACGGATTCGTGATGAGGATATTAAAAAAAACACCTTCATACGAGGTACATGCACTATGAGTTTGTAGTGATTCCGTTCGGGTTGACCAATGCACCCATGAAATCTATGTGTATGATAAACAACATATTCAGTAAATATTTGTGTAAGTTTATTTTGGTATTTATAGATGACATCCTATTTTAATCCAAGAATAAAGAGGAACACGAAGAACACCTTCATATAGTACTACGAGAGTTGAGTGAACATCATCTTTACGCTAAGTTTAATAAACATGATTTTTAGAAACCACAAATACATTACTTAGGTCACATTATCTCTAAGACAGGGATAGTTGTGGACCAGAAAACGGTTAGAGCCATAAAGGATTGGCCTACCCCTACTAATGTCACTGACCTCAGGTCCTTTTTGGGATTATCCAGATATTATCAAAGTTAATTGAGAAATTCTTGAGGATAGATTTCCCCATAACCGCTTTGCAAAAGAAATAAAATAAATTCTTATGGACTACCAAGTGGGAAGAAAGTTTTCAAAAACTTAAATATCTTTTGATGACCACACTGATACTACGAATTGGAAATCCTGATGGGGATTTCATTGTTTGCATGGATGCAATAAAGGAAGGACTTGGATGAGTCCTCTTGCAAAATGATCATGTGATCTATTATGAATCATGGAAAGTAAAAGAGCATGAGAATAACTACCCCACACGCTATCTTGAGTTAGTGGCCATCATCCACGCTTTGAAGATGTGGAGGAACTACCTCATGGGAAGGAAGTTCCTTCTAAAGATAGATAATATGACTCTGAAATATTTATTCGATTAACCAGATCTAAATGCAGGGAAAGCTAGGTGGTTGGCTTTCCTTAGTGAGTACCATTTCGAGCTAAACCAAATTAAGGGAAAATAGAACAAGGTTGTCAATGCTTTGAGCCTACAAGCTCATATGATATATGAGGTGACTTTGAGTCAAAACGATGCAGATTTTCATGGGAATATTAGAATGATCAATACAGTTGACCCTTTCTATGTAGAAATTTGCAAGAAAGCCCAAGAGGACAGGTTATTTCAACAATAAAAAGAATATAAGGTAAACGAATCTAGACCTCTATGGTTCAAGGATAGATTGTACGTTCTAGAAGGAGGGGGCATTCGATCCAGCACCCTCATGAAATTTCATCGGGCACCCTACTCGGGGCACTCGAGATATCAAAGGATGATATCCGTCGTCAAGAGACACTTTTTATGGCCTAAGTTTAAGGACAACATTGCAATTTTTATTGTGAAATATCAGGAATGTCGGCTAAGTGGGAGGTCATTAGTATGCAGTTTATCACTGGTATATCAAAATGTAAGAAGCAGAATGATTCTGTTTTTGTATGAATTGACAAGTTGTCAAAAGAAGCACACTTCATTCCTATGAAGTCGACCTACAAGGCAGTGAACGTTGTTGATATCTTCTTGAAGGAGATATTTATATTGCATGGGATACCCAAGGCAATGATCTCAGACCGAGATGTAGTTTACAAGAAAATTGTGGGGATATTTATTGTATGGATTAGAAATGTAGTTGAACTTTAGCACTGCTTATCACCTGCAGACAGACGAGAAGACAGAAAGAGTAAACTAGATTGTTGAGGACATGTTTAGGATGTATGTCATGAACAACCCCACTAAGTGGGAAGACTACCTACATATTGCAGAGTTTGCGGATATAACAGTAGTTATCATACTTCCGTCGAGATGAGTCCCTTTGAGTTATTCTATGGATGAAAGTGTAGAATAGCGGTTACTTGGGATAGCCTCAAGGATTGGCTCATGTTAGGGTTTGATTTATTAATGGACTTGGAACAGTTGGTTACCAAGTTCCAGGTGAACCTTAGAAGAACAAGACCTCTAGAAAAGTTACCCAGATGGGAAAAGAAAAGATAAAGAATTCCAAAAAGGCAATCATGTCTACTTGAAAGTAAAAGCAAAATGAAGTTCATTGAGCTTGGGTTGTTGTGGTAAGTTAGCACCTAGATTTTTGGACCTTTTGAAATACTGGCCAAGAAAGGGCCAATGGCATGTGAGCTAGCGTTACCTGCGCATGTAATATTCCATAATGTTTTCCATGCATCCTTGTTAAAGAAATATGTTTGTGATACTAAAAATGTATTTGATTGGTCCTTTTTCATAGGTGGAACCTGAAGGGGATTTTTCCCTTGAGCCTATTCATATATTAAAAAAAAGAGAGGTGCAAATCAGGAAGTGTACTATAGTGTAGCTAAAAGTGGAATAGAAGAACTTTGAGGTCGATGAGGCTACTTGGGAGAGTGAAGCCACCATGAGAAAGGCTTACCCCGCCTTGTTTCATGATGTCATTCCGAGTCCCTAGAACACCAGGGACTATTTTGTTCTAAGCGGGGAGGGATGTAATATCCTAAATTTTTGATAAGCATGAGCCTATTGATTATGATGTTATCTTGATATTTTGTTTTGATATATTGGGTCGAAGACCCCACTACATATGAACATGATGATTTGTTTTATATATTGGTTGTAAGACAATTACTGATGATATATATATATATATATATATATATATATATATATATATGTTAATGTATTTGTAACTTTGGAATCTATTCACATGAATATCTTATGTATTGTAGCTCGATGATCCTATTGGGAGAATTTCTAATAGTCATGAGGAATTCCCCTCCATTTTAAGTCGGGTCATAAGTACCTCCTGGAATATATGATTATATTAAGTCAGTCAATTTGTTGTTACTCAAGCCTACATAACTTAGTCAAGTTTACTCGAGCCTACATAACTGGGTTAAATTTTAAGTGAATGAAAGAATATAAATAGAGAGTGAGACTCTATATTTATCACATACACACTCACTCAACTAGGGCACATGAGTGAGAGAGAAGGAGCTGGGATCAAAGAAACAGACAACTGCTATGAGAAGATCATCTTTGTGTTTTCAGGTTTTACTTTTGCTGTTGGTGCTCATTCTATCTTTGAGGAAGTTGTGAGGTTTTTTCCTTTATGGTTTCCCCAAGGAAAATATCTTGTGTCTATTGTCTCTTGCGATTGATTTCTATGCATGTTATTCTCTCTATTAAGATCCTAAGATCATATTGCTTAAATGATAAAAATATAACATGGTATGAGAGCTAACTTCAGAAGAAGACACTGTGCAACTAAAAAATATAGGGATTCTTAATTTTTGGGTATCCCTCCACAATACATCATCAAAAGGAATCTATGCTAACTCTCCTATGAAGGGCACATCTTTCTGTCGAAGCAGAATTTGATTCCCGGCATTTTTAGTTTTTGCTGCAGGAAATTAGGGCTTTTCACAAAAGTGGAATTTTTGAGTGAGCCCAGCATAGGATTTATCTCCTCCTCAAAATCAAAATTTAGAGACGAAGGTCGAGATTTTTGGTGGGGTAAAACTTTGGGAAATTCAAACCCTAATTTGACAACGATCCTGAAAAACCTTAAAATACTAAAACTGGTATTTTTTGGTACATTCGTTATATCTTGGGATTGAAGAAGTCTCAGGGGAAGAAATTTCTACAGGCCTAATATCACATCCTGATGTACCATTTGTAACAATTTCAGCCTTATATTTTCTATATTATTGGAGTTATGATTCCTCCAAATCAGGGTTCCATCCTCTTCTAGGATTCATCCCTAAATAGGACACCTAGGGAGAATTGCTATATCTTGGGATACGAATGTCAAAATTCAATTTAACAAGATGTTCCAGATAGGGCACAGACTTTGATTTCTATGGTAATATTTTCATACCCTGAAGGTGAAACAGGGACATGTGGAAATCCATACAAGTTCACTATGCTGAACAGTCCTGAAATAAGTCACCTTGGGAAAAATATCATAAGTCCCAATTGGTGAAGCCAATTATCATAAAACCTCTTGTGTTGGAAATAGGATAGACATAATTACCTCTATGAAATTTTAGACAAGGAGGAGAATTACTTTCGGAGATACTGCAGAAACAGTATCAGGCATTTCTACAGAAGAAATTGGAAAACTAGGGTTTCATGTTCCCAGATCTTCCCTCCATCGTTTTCATAAAAGGAGTACATTGGATAACTTGCCTTGAAGAGGTGCATATGTCTAACCAATCAAATATGAAATATTTCAAGTTTATAAAATTAGGGTTTCTCCGACAAACTAGATCAGCGAGATACAGAATGAGGATGGACACATCAAATCGGTAAGATCTAATCTTTTTCTATCTACATTTGAGATTCTCATTTAAAAATGACCTATCACACCAGCTTGATGACAAGCTTGGTGAAGATGAAAACTTTTGAGCATGTAAGTATAAGCTTTCACTAGCTCTTGAAGAAAATGAATTGGACAGCTACATAAGTGGAGAGGTTCCAGTTCCAGATGGAGATGAGGCTAAGGCCTTACACAAGAAGAAATTGGTCAAGGACAAGAAGATCATTGTTGATTTAATCAAGGATCACCTTATACCAAAAGTGTCTTACCTAAAGACACCAAAAGAGATGTTTGATTCCTTAACCAAGATATTTGAAGGGAAGAATAGAAATCAGAAGATGAATTTGAGAAACCAATTGAAGAATGTGAAGATCCAGAATGCAGAGACCATACAATATTACTTTATGAGGGTATCTCAAATAAAACAACATCTTGAAGTGGTAGGAGAAGAAGTGGAGAATGAAGAATTTGTGATAACCACCTTGAATGGCCTCCCAGGAGCATGGGATTCATTCATTTGAGGAATGTATTCCAGAAGGAAGTAATCATCCTCAGTGGACTCTGGGAAGAGCACACACAAGAAGAAGCTCGACTCATAATAAGAGAAAAGAAGATGGGAGAAGCTGTGAGGAACCTGCAGCAAACAAGTAATCAAAACACACGATATAGCAGCAGAACTCAGAATCACTTTTATATTAATCGCAAGCCACTTCGAGGGGGCAACCTGCTTTGAGCAAGCTCAATACAAAATAAATTCACCATGCCTTCCTTGGCCTCAACACACACTTATATACTAAAAATAGGCGCCAATACCATGGGTCAAAACCATGGGCCAATATAAACTATGGGCGCCAATACTATGGGTCAAAACCATGGGCTAATGTAAACTATGGATGAAAAAATACTACAGGCGGCTTACAAAGCATATGCGCCTCACAACAATAACACAAACTATGGATCAACAATTACTATGGGACGACTTACAAAGCATATGCGCCTCACAACAATAACACAAACTATGGATCAACAATTACTATGGGACGACTTACAAAGCATATGCGTCCAACAACAATATACTAACATAGTAAAGAGAAGGATTGACATGGGTGTCTAACATCCCCTCCCCCTTAGAAAAAGCTTTGTCCTCAAAGCTTTAGATGTGGAAATTGTCGCTGAATCTGAAGGAGTGGTTCCCACGTAGCATCCTCGGGCTGTATTCCGTGCCATTGAATTAAGACCTCTGTGATAGAGCAAGAGTGAAGTTGACGAGTGCGCTGATTGAGGATAGCCTCCGGCTCCAAAAATATGGATCCTTCATTATCCAGTTCTGGTAAAATAGTTTGGCCTTTGATGTTGGTGCCAAGAACTTTCTTCAGACAAGAGACATGAAATACTATATGAATGCGGGAAGAAGGCGGAAGTTCCAATTTATAAGCAACAGACCCAATCTTCTGAAGAATCCTATATGGCCCATAGAACTTTGGAGCGAGCTTATGACGCCCTTTGATTTTTAGTGAGGATTGCTTGTAAGGATAGAGACGAAGAAAAACCATATCACCAGCTTCAAAAGTGCGCTCAGAACGATGCTTCTTAGCTTGTTGCTTCATGCGATTTCTTGCCATGTGAATATTTTTGCTCAAAATGCAAAGAACCTCATCGCGGTTTCGAAGGACCGCATCAACTACCTGAACTAAAGAACTGTTGGGGGTGTAAGGAAGAAGAACTGGCGGTGCCTGACCATAAACTACTTCATATGGAGTCATTTTAGAGGCAGTGTGGTAAGAGGTATTGTACCACCATTCAGTGAGAGGGAGCCACTTTTCCCACTGATGTTGTTGCTCAGAGGAGAAGCAACGAAGATAAGTTTCCAAGAATTTATTGATAATTTCAGTCTGACCATCCGTTTGTGGGTGATAACCTGAACTCATCTGCAGTTTGGTGCCATTGTGGTGAAAGAGTGCTGACCAAAAAGGACTGGTGAAAGTCGCATCACGATCTGAGACAATGGAAGAAGGCATTCCATGAAGACGAAAGATCTGGGCCAGGAAAATTTGAGCAATGAAGGATGCTGTATAGGGGTTGCTAAGAGCACAAAAATGACGATATTTGGAGAGATGATCAACCACAACCAAAATCATAGTCTTCCCTCCAGATTTAGGGATCCCTTCAATGAAATCCATAGAAATATCTGTCCATATCCGGGTAGGTATGGGCAAGGGTTCGAGCAATCCCGGAAGGGGTGTTGTTTCACCCTTATTGCACTGGCAGGTATCACATTCAGCCACCATTTGTTGAATTGTCCTTTTCATGCCCTGCCAAAAGAAGTTGCGCCGTGCTCGTTCATACGTTTTGAGAAAACCAGAGTGCCCAGCTGACGGAGAAGCATGGAGTGCATAGAAGATAGCCGGTTGAAGAGCTGTGTTCTAGGCAAGCACCAGACGACCCTTGTATCTCAGTGAAGCACCATCCCAAGAGTAATGTGGGGCAGCAGAAGTTTTGTTGTCCAAGCATTGGATGATTTGAGATAATGAAGAGTCATTAACATAACCCTGTTGAACGGATTGCAACCAATTTGGAACAAGCATAGAAATAGCGGAAAGAGAACCGTGGTCATCAAATGTGTGAGAAAGGGCATCCGCCACAATATTGTCCTTACCCTTCTTAAAAGTGATCTCATAGTCATAACCCATGAGGTTGCTAACCCATTTCTATTGTGCTGGGGAGGATACCCGTTGTTCTAGGAAATATTTCAGACTCTGGTGATCAGTCTTGATGCAGAAATGATTCCCTAAGAGGTAGGGTCACCACTTTTGTACTGTATGCAAAATACCCATCATTTCCTTCTCATATGTAGAGGCAGCTAAATTCTTACCGAAAAGGGCTTTGTTGGTGAACGCAACAGGGTGTTCATCTTGAAGGAGAACAACACCAAGTCCATTTCCACAAGCATCACTCTCAATAGTGAAGGGCCTAATGTTGGGAGGAATGCTTGCAGGAAGGAGCTGAATACGATGGTCCTCTAGTCGTGAAGGTGGAAGTCCCACTGGTTCAGCAAAAACACTTGTATATCGATCCAGAATTTGTTGGAGATCCAAAGGAGTAGTGGAGGCCACTGATGGTTGCATTTGAATGGAATGGAGCTAATCGATGACACCATGGGAACTCTTCTTAAGGAGTTTTTCCATGCGATGTGAACTGATGATGCTGAGAGACCCTGGTTGTAATCCTTTCAATGTGTGTTTGTGTCTATCGGGGGGAGAAATGCATCCAAAGTTCAGCAAAATCCCATGGTATGGGGCCAAGTGTGCGTAGCCATTGAGCACCCAAAACCACATCACATCTGCCTAAGGTCAAGGCAAACATGTCAGAGTGGAGGTTATAATCTCCCATAGAGATACACACATTACAACACTTCCCTTTGCAAGGTAAGGTGCCCCCATTGGCAACCATGACTTCAAATTTGGAGCAAGGATGGATAAAACAATCAACTTGTTTGGCGATCCGAGGGTTAGTGAAATTATGAGTGCTGCCAAAATCAATGAGTATTGTAAGAGGAAGCTTCTTGAAGCAACCACGTACCCGCATTGTTTGGGAGGCCGTGACTCCAGCTAAAGCATGGAGGAATATCTCGGCTGGTCGTCCGGAGATGGAGGGTTAGGAGGCAGCTCCTGAATGTCAACCGGAGCATCCACTGTATCGGGAGCTTCTTCACCAATTTCAGAGGCAGGTGGAGAATCCACATCCAAGAGATAGATCTTTTGTTGAACACATCAATGTCCCCAATTGAATTTCTCATCACAATTATAACAAAGCCCTTTTTCTCTGCGTGCCTGCATCTTTGTTTCAGACAATTGCTTGATTGGAGGTGAGCGAAGAGCTGGCGGAATGGGAGGTCGTTGAGAACCCATATTTCAGAAGGGAACAAAAGAGGATTTGGAGCGCTGTTGAGCTACCAGCTTGTCTTCTGCCAACTTAGCCAACCCCAAGGCTTCCATAATGGTGTTGGGACTGAACATTTTGACCTCAGAGCAAATTGCATCCTTTAGACCACTGATAAAACAACTTTGGTAGAATTCATCAGGTAATCCTTCAGTGTGATTAGCTAGTTTCCCAAATTCAGTTTGATACTCTTTCACAGTGCCAATTTGGCGAAGTTTAGTGAGAGCTCCTGTGAAGTCATCAAAAGCAATAGGACCAAATCGTTTCAAAAGGAGTTGGCAAAAGTCAGGCCATTCTGGCTCTTCATGAGCCTTGATGTACCAACGATACCATTGAAGAGCTTCCTGTTCCAAATGAAAGGAGGCAAGTGGAACTTGGTGGACATCAAAAGTATTATGAAGGCTGAAATAGTGTTCTGCATGATAGATCCATCCAGTCGGATAAGTACCATTGAAGCGCGGAAAATCTAGCTTCGGACCGCAAAAATTGCTAGAAGAAGAGAACCCATTGGTTGATGAAGACTCGGACTGTCGTCTGGTGTTCATAACTGAATGCTCAAGATAGAGACCGAGAAAATGTTCATCTAGTTCCTGGAGTTTGGCTTGGATGGCTGCAAGTGGTTCCTCCATGATTTTTTCTCCTGTGCGGGTGAGAACCATAAGTAGGAAGGGATCTGCAATGGCGCGGAAGTGATCGGCAACAAGTGGATCTACAACGGCACGGAACTGACCGGCAACAGTTCTGGACAGAGGAAATCTGCAATTGTGCAACTGAAAATAGATATGGACCCCAGGTATGTGCGGCTTCCTATCGGTTCAAGGGATTCACTTGGCCACCAATGTTGTATGACGGCTTGCATATTGGGGCAGTACCCCTCACTCCACAGCTCAGGTAAAACTGATAACCGCTTGGCCACAAACGACAGCTCTTGGTTTACCTCACGGGTGGGAACTAGTCAATCAGGTAGGGGTCGTTTCCCTTTTCGCTGGCAGGTCCTCTCAATGGGCCAGCTACTTCGGGGTTCCTGTGGTACTCCTCACAATGATTTTTAGGGCTTATGCCCAAGTACTTCCCACAGTTAAGCGGAGAGGGATTATTCCCAGATCCAAACCTGCAATAGAAAAAAAAAATTGGGCAAAAATTCCACCCAATGTTCAAAAACCGGATCTATATTGCTCAGAATCGCTATTATAGCATGTTTTCCGAACTAGAACAACCACTCTGCTTCCCCTTTGTGAAATCGGAATAGAAATCTGGGCACTCGGTCAGAAGATTTTCACGCCGCAATTTCCGCGGCCGTCACCGAAATTCTGAAAAATTGCGAATTTTAAATCCGCGATATCTCCACTTTTAGAACTCCAAATGAGATGATTTTTTTTTGAAACTACGTGTTTTTGAAAGAGGAATTCAGATATGTAATCTGTGTCTTTTGATTTTGTGCAGAAAGTTTCAGAAATTGATCTGAAAGTCACCTCCAGAAAAACAAATTTCCCACATGTGCCAAGGAAAGTGCTCTGATACCAGATGTGAGGAACCTGCAGCAAACAAGTAATCAAAACACACGATATAGCAGCAGAACTCAGAATCACTTTTATATTAATCGCAAGCCACTTTGAGGGGGAAACCTCCTTTGAGCAAGCTGAATACAAAATAACTTCACCGTGCCTTCCTTGGCCTCAACACACACTTATATACTAAAAATAGGCGCCAATACCATGGGTCAAAACCATGGGCCAATATAAAATATGGGCGCCAATACTATGGGTCAAAACCATGGGCCAATGTAAACTATGGATCAACAAATACTACAGGCGGCTTACAAAGCATATGTGCCTCACAACAATAACAAAAACTATGGATCAATAATTACTATGGGATGACTTACAAAGCATATGCATCCAATAACAATATACTAACATAGTAAAGAGATGGATTGACATGGGTTCCTAACAGAAACTAAAGATCTAGCTCTCACGACTCAAAGAATATCCCTCAAGCGATGAGGAATATGAAGAACTCAATTCTGAAAGAGCCTCTTATCCATCTTGAGCATTTGGATAAGAAATGATGCTGTTATGAATAAAGAAGATGATGAAGCTGAAAGAAGGAGTCTACCCATGAAACAAATAAAGATAAGTATTCAATTTTCATTTCATGATATTGTTTTATTATGCATTTGTTTATGTTTAGTTTATGTGTTATGCATGATAGAATGTTTGCATTAATGACAGTATACTACTAATATGGATGTGATGGGTAAGTAGCTCACGGTGCCATACAAACCTCCATTGCTACTTATCTAGAATGAAACCTCTTTGCTCACATATTGGATTAGTGCACAATCTCAATGATGTCTTGGTAGAAATGGAAGGCATCTAGAAAGTTTCTGTGAGATATGGATGAATATTGTATTGTCTAAAATAGTTGCATGATTATATATTTATGCATAAGAATTTTTCATTATGAATATAACTTATGAAATGTTTATAACCATACAACTAATGCATTTGACTTGTAGGAAAGATCGCGTACAATCTCCTACAAAAGAAGGATGAGACTTGTTTCGAAGAACAAGTAACGACAGTTCAAGAAATAATCCAAAATGAAGAATAGTATGACGAGACTTGAAGAGGCCTTAGACACAATGTAGTTATTTGACACTATTGAGCAAAATCATTGATGTAGATCCTTCCAGCTATGAAGAAGTATCCAAGAAGAAAGGGAAGGAGAGTACTAGTTCAAGAAGAAGGATGTCTAAGATGCGATATCGAGACCTGAAGAGAAGTCTGTGGGATTCAAGGAAAGATTCGTAGCACATGGCTTCTAATAGAAATAAAGTATAGAATACGAAGAGACATTTGCATCGAGTGGGAGTTGAGGCACATGAAAATCAGACTCATGTGTGCAAATTAAAGAAGGCCTTGTACAAGCTTAGAAGACACACATGGAACAACATATACATGAGGAGATTGAAGATCACCTAGAGTGATTAAGATCTTAACCTTTCATACAAGGTTGAAGATGAAAGCCTATATAGGATGAAAAGCTCAGAGATGGTTACGAGAAGAATGCTTTCAAGATAGATGATCTTCGTATCCAGTGAACCTAGATGGATACATAGAAAATTAGCAGCAGAGGAAGCTACTTGTCACTCCAGTATAGAATGTTTCTACACATAGAGTATGAAAGGTAGAGGGAGAATGATACTCCCATTAGAGGAAATTTGAGGTCTAAAATTGGACTCCTAAGAAAAATAATAAAATAATAGTTAAAATGATAAAATAATAGTTAAAATAATAAAATAATAGTTATTGATTTGGGAGGAAGAATGAAAAAAGCTACTTTTTTATTCGTATTTTCGACATATCTCCTTGTGTTTTTACTCAAATTCCAAACGGGAGAGATCATTGGATGCGAAATTTAATTCCACATCCAACAAGTACCCACACTTCATACTTTTGACAAATGCCACTACCCCCAAAAAATAAATACCTGAAAAAACATGATCATGACACCATCGTCATGTTTCTTCAGGTATTTCTTATTTTTGGGGTAGAGGGGTCCATCAAAAGTATGCAGTGTGGGTACACATTGGATGCAGAATTAAATTCCACATGCAACAAGCTCTCCCACTCAGAATTTGTGTAAAAACACAGGGAGATATGTTGAAAATACGAACAAAAAAACTAGTTTTGTTTTATGACAAATATGTCAATTCAACCATTATGGTTGACTCATTTTATTGAAATTCTATTGGTTCCTGAATTCCAAATCACCAAATTTATTGTTGCCTCGTTTTCTTATAAGGCCCATTTTAGACCCCAAATTTACTCTAATGACTTCAGAGGGAGTGACTACTGAAGATCCTGAGGTTCGACATGCTACAACAGGTTAGAGAACTTATTGATGGCTCTAGGCCTTACTGAGAGTAAAGAGAATTCCAATATTTAATTCAAGGTTCAAGGTGGAATACCAATGATGCCCTTGTTATATGTAAATTACTTGATCCTAAAATAAAAGAGGAGCTCATTAAAGTTGCAAGAAGGACACTTTCTACTGAGTTCAAGATGAAGGACTCGGATATGATGCACTACTATCTAATCATGGAGGTGTGGCAGAATGCGGAATGAGGTGTGGCAGTGGATATCCTGAAGAGGTTCGGGATGATGGATTGCAAGGCCATGACCATAGCTATGGAATCTAACATGAAGCTATTAAGTGATGCTTCATCAGAGTCAGTTGATGGTACGATGAATCGTCGAATGATTGGGTCCTTGATGTACCTGACAAATATGAGACCAGATATTTTCTTTACTGTGAACACATTGAGCTACTTCCTGATGGATTGGAGACATGTTCACTTGATGGTTGAAAAACATGTAGTGAGGTACCTAAAGGTTGCAGTTGATTATGGGCTCAAGTATGAGGCAAATCAGAAGATTAATCTGGAGAGTTATGTCGATTCAGATTGTGTAGGAAGTGCCATTGATAGAAAGAGCACTTCAGGGTGTTGTTTCAATATGATATAAGGTGTGATCTCTTGGCTTAACAGGAGGGATTCCTGCATGACATAGAGTATAGCCAAGAGAGGAGCAATGAAGCTCTATTTTGTGATATAGATCAAGATCTCTCTAAAGAGGGAGTTCTGGCATAGCTGGCGAGACTGGTTTCTTGAGCATATAATCCTTGTGAAGCTCATAGGTTGCTCAAATGTAAATGGTCTTGTAGGTTTTCCATGGATGTAATCAGTCCTGGAGAAGCTCATAGGTTATCCTTGGACGTAATTATCCCTGATATGATTCTATGCTAGAAATGGCTAGATGGAAGTTTAATTTCTTCAGGGAGAATCTTGGTGTTCTCCAGATCGAAGTTCATTCCAAGGGGAAGTGATGAGTCCGAGAGCCTTTTTGACATGGTAGGATTGGTTCTTTCCATGGGAAGATGTAAGTGTAGAGCCCTTATGACATGTATTCGGGATGTGTTCCTTGCATGGTCGTATATAATTACAGAGCCTTTCTGACATGTATGTTGGATATGTTCCTTGCATGGTCAAATGTAAGTGCATATCCTTTCTGACATGTATGCTATATTCATTCCTCGCATGGTCAGATGTAAGTGCAGAGCCTTTCTGACATGTATGGTGGATGTGTTCCTCACATGGTCAGATGTGAGTGCTGATCCTTTCTAACATGTATGCTAGAAGTGTTCCTTGCATGGTCAGATGTAAGTGCAGATCCTTTCTGACATGTATGCTAGATGTGTTCCTCGCCTAGCCAGATGTAAGTGAAGATCATTTCTGACATGTATGTTGGATGTGTTCCTCGCATGGTCAACTGCAAGTACAGAGCCTTTCTGACATGTATGTTGGATGTGTTCCTCACATGGTCAGATGTGAGTGCTGAGCATTTATGACATGGTGGTGGATGTGTTCCTCCCATGGCCAGATGTAAGTGCTGTTCGAGCCTTTCTGGCTGGGTTAGAAATAGGTGTTGAATAAGATAAAGACCTACTTGGAGGCTAGGCCTACAACCAACATGAAAAAGGGTTGGCTCTATATAACTTCCTATGACAAGAAGAATTGAGAGATATCACTAGTTTATCGAGATAACAGAAGCAGTGATGATGATGATCTAGCTTCGATGATGATCCAGTGATGATCCATCTTTGATGATGACCCATCATTGATAATGATTCAGTGATGATCCATATTTTATGATGATCCAGTGATGATTCATCTTTTATGATGATCTAGTGATGA
The DNA here is from genome assembly GCA_001517045.1 of Pseudotsuga menziesii. NCBI lineage: Eukaryota > Viridiplantae > Streptophyta > Pinopsida > Pinales > Pinaceae > Pseudotsuga > Pseudotsuga menziesii. The sequence continues at coordinate 228,399 of LPNX010708357.1, forward strand.
TCGAGCTTTGATGATGATTCAATGAATATCCAGTTTCGATGATGATCCCGTGATGATCTAGCGATGATGATGATCCAGACTTGATTTGGGGAAGAAGACTTCTGCTGATGAATTTTGTCTAGAGAATACCTTCCTATTTAAAAGGGAGTGTTAATGTATTTTTAACTTCAGAATATATTCACTTGTATATCTTATGTATTGTACCCCAATGTTCCTATCGAAAGAATCATTAATGTAATCAAGTCATGTAAATTCATACCTGTATGTTCCTATCAGGATAATTACTAAGAGTCTTGAGGAAATCCCCTCCATTGTAAGTAGGGTCATTAGTACCCTCTGAAATATATTGTTATATTAATCCGGTCCAGTTGTGGTTACTAGAGCCTACATAACTGGGTTAAATGTTAAGTGAACGAAAGAATATAAATAGAGAGTGAGACTCTCTATTTATCACACACACACAAACTCAACTGGGGCGCATGAGTGAGAGATAAGGAGATGGGATCAGAGAAAGAGATAACAGCTATCAGAACATCATCTTTGTGTTTTTAGGTTTTACTTTTTCTATTGGTGCTCATTCTATCTCTGAGGAAGTTGTAGGGTTTTATCCTTTATGGCTACCTCGAGGAAAATCTCTTATGTCTATTGTCTCTTGTGATTGATTGTTGTGCATGCTATTCTCTCAGTTAAGATCCTAATATAATATTGCTTAAATGATAAAAATATAACAATATATGTTGGTTTTTTTTGGGTGTGGACCCTGAACCACATAATTGATAAGATGTTTTGTGTTGAGAAAGGAGCTCTGGAGCACATGGGTAAGTAATGTTTTGTGTTGAGTGAGGAGCTCTGGAGCAAACGTGTAATTAATATTTTGTGTTGAGAAAGAAGCTCTGGAGCACATGAGTACTTACATTTGTGTTGGGAAAGAAGCTCTGGAACACATGAAAAGATAATTGGAAGTGTTGGGCATAAGCCCTGAAGCCTTCCATGTTGATGTTGAGCATAATCTCTTGCGCACCATATCCTTTTATATTGTATCCCTAGTTGTATTGTACAAGTACATCCTAGAATTAGTGTTGAGCGAAGAGCTCTGGAATTTCACTAATTTTGTAACTCCTTATTTAAGCATTGAGTATGGGCTCTAGTAAGCACTAGGAGTTACTGAAAACAATTTAATAACTTTCGAGTGAAAATGACTCAAGAAAAATATTGATCTCATCAGACTTATTTATAAGTGATTAAATGAAATTTAAAATTTTTGTATTCTCATCAAGCACTTAAGAACTACCATGTTATACAAGGGAATCCAACATGCGAGGATTTTTAGAGTTGCCTAAGCTAGTAAACCTAACCATCTACCTATTTGACCTTAATGAAGAAGTGTCATAAGTCTACGAATCATGGTATATGATTCCCAAAGAAAAATGTTGGCAAATGTTATATTGTTATGTCTTCTATACATGGTATGTATAAAGAATAAATATAGTAATAATATTAATGATGAAAGAAAGAAAGAAAAGATCCATCCATTAGTATTTATTATTAAAAGATAATAAATAGTGCTATACCTACAAAAGTATAATTAGAAACTAGTTGAAAGTTCATAAGTTAAAGTATAAAAAACTGACCCAAATTTATTAAAAAGGGTTAAATCAAGAAACCAAGGTTTCTTGATTTAGCTGTCCCTTTGACTGAAAAGTGTACCGATAAAGACTCAAGCCAAGGAAAGGCTTGGGGTTCCGATCTATCTTGTGGGATTTATTATTCTTCTTATTTTTCTCTCAAGTGAGTTCTTGAAGAACAAGTTCCTGGAAGGAAAAGAATAATTGATCAAGACCTGATATACAAGATAGGAAACCCTACCTTAGGAGCTCTAAGCTACTTGCATGTTGGATTCTAGCTCATGGGGATCTAGATTGAAACCTAGAATGGTTCTAGGTCAAGGTCAGGTGGAACATGGTAGTTACCAAGTGATTCATTCATCTAATTACGGAGGTCATATTTACCTATCATTTGTTAATGCTGGTTATTTGAGTGTGCAAGTTCAGCCATTAAAGATGCTTCAAATTATAGGTATGAGATGCTATACTACATATTATATTTTTCTATAATAAACACTCTGATACCAAATGAAGTAACCGAATCTGGTTGGTCTGTTAGTAGTCGAATCCTACTATCATTTTTAATAATGAAATTTGAATAATATATTGGATGATGATCATAATTACAAGGAGGCTTTCCCTTATAGGCTTTAAGCATGTAGAATGAGGGGTTACACCCTTTCCTATAATAATTAACTAACCTAATCAATATTATATTTTATATTTGTTACATTGCCACTCGCTTTAAGGAAGCCTTTTCCTCAAAGCTTTAGTATTTTCCTAGTGTCGTTCTTCATTCTAACTCGGTGTTAGTATTAGAATCAGATGAGGCGTCTTGTGCAGAGAATTGCACTTCCTTTCCATCAATGATTTTGCACTGTATTGTTTGATTGTTCCTACATGTATGACCAGGGGTCCAGTCATCACCGCATCGAGGACATATGTTTTTCTTCTTTTCTCTATTATTAGAGTAATTGTTAGATGACTTTGATCTATTTTCCATTTCATAGGTATATGATTGAGGTTTATGGCATTGATGACCGGGTGACAAAGTATCTACACAGTACCTACATTGTGTCTCTTTTTCTTGGCAATAATGGTTATCACATCTTGTTTTAAATCCTTCCAATTTGCATTCTACGGATTTCTCTTTATGTCTTGATACTTCTATGTTAGGTATGTCATGAAACTTTAACTCTTTTTAGAGGTATCATTTAAGAACTCCTAAATAGGTTTCGAGTCTTTGCTTGTCAGACAACCCAAATACTCACGTTGATAAGGATTCCCACTAATGTGTGAATTCTTCAATGCTTCCAACCTGTTGTAATCCAGTAAGTTTACTGAAAAATTCATCTTCTTTGATTCCTTGAAACCAATTAAAAAAATAATTTTTGAACAAGTTCCAGGTGTAGGTAAAATTATCTCTCTTTGACCATGAGTAACAATTATAGGCGTACCCTTCCATATGAATTGATGCATATTTCACCTTCTCCTTGTTAGATTAAATATTGTAAATGTTGAGGTACTCTTTTGCTGTGTTTAGCTAAGCAACGCAATGGTCTTCACTCCCATTGTATTTTGACAACTCTATTTTTTCCTTAGGTGGGTACACTTTGTTATCTCTCAAATAAAATAAATTTATTTTTGATAGTATGAAGAATTTAAATGATGCAATGAAGGATATGAAGAACACTAACAGTTTTGAAGACCTCTATTTTTTATGCAAATTTCATGAAGTTGTGGTTTCGGTGGCTTGGGCGAGGATCAGAACATCTCATTAGCCACCGAAAGATGGAAGATAAATAGCAGGTGGAAGACACCTTCGACAGATAGGTGTATTGCTGAAACTGTTTACACCATTGAAACTTTTTTCAAACATAAATCGGAAGCTGTGAAGACATCAGATCGACGACCTAGTTCTCAAAGGGGCCACAATCACGGAGGAAATACAGACTAAGAGTTCTTACGAAGAGAGGTTTCGAGTTCTGATCGCAGAGGAAATTAGTTTGGGACTCAAAAACTTTAACAAATCAATGAGTTAGTTCTCAAAGGTGCCGCAACAACAGAGAATATAGTGACTAAGTGTTTCGATTCAGACTTCCAGTGACCTCCAACAGCAATGAAATCAGATCAGAAGAACTAAGGATTAAGCAGCGGCGAGGTAAAGCTGAAAGGTGCCGAAATGTTGGTGATATGAAAAAGTAAAATGCTGCCAAAGTCAAGTAACAGAAGTTAGAAATTGAAAAGACTAAATTATCGGCCAAATAGTTCATTATGGAGCCGCAACGACGAAAGAGAAACTTACTATGGGTTCCAAAACAATACAGACTCATCAACATCAAAACTTTCAAGGATTAACGATCGGCGAGCTAGTTCCCTAGGGAGCCGTAATGTCAGAAAGGCTAAATACTAACCCGCGGTGAAATAGTGCTGAAGAGTTTCCACAGTGTCGGCATCGGAATACACTAGTCATCGGCACAATAGTCCACTAATGAGACGCAACTATGGATAAGAGAATGATTAAAGGCTCCGATGGAAAATCCTACTCACCTCCGACAACAATGAAAGTAGTTAGGGATTTGAAAAGACTAAGGTCATTGTCAAAATAGTTTGATAAGGAACCGAAAGAGCAGAAGATATACAAACCACGGGTCCCGTGAGCGTATAAAAACTTCGGCATCGGAATGTGGAATCACTAGATGTCAGCAAGATAGTTCAATGGGTAGCCGCAATGGTAGAAAAAGAACATATTGAAGCCTCCGCTATCAGATGAAAGTTTCAGTGATCGAGGGACTAAACACTAAGTAGCGGCGAGTTAAAGCTGAAGATTTCTGCAGTGTTGGCATCGGCACTTGGAATCACTAATCGTCAGCACAATAGTCCACAAGGGTGCCGAAATGGCGGGAAACGAATAGAATATGGGTTCTGAGACAACACAGGCTCATCGACGATCATGGGTTCTACAGGCTACAAAATGGAAAGATAAAGCCAAGTAACTCTGCGGTGTCGGTCAGGTGATGGACAAGGCTTCCGATTGATCAACCGAAAATCATTCTGATAGCGCAACAATGGGAAGTCATCGACGATTGGGAGAGCTGAGAAGTACAGATCGGTGAATTTAGTTAGTTTCACCTCTGAAACTATGGTAGCATCCATGAAGAAGGTCCCGATGCACTAACCGTCACATCTCTCGATTGTTGACGAGCTAATGATAGAGAATGGTATCGTATAGATTCAGAGCGCCGATGAGCTAAATGAAAAAGCCTTCGATCGGCAACGAGGTAGTAAGGCTATAAAATGCAGAAACAGTGGGACTTGGAGTGCCGAAGCTGTGGCAAGCATTCATACTTGAGGCGTTGAGGAAGCAGAAGACAAAGCATCCGATCGGTGAGAAAGTAAAAATCGGGTGAGAGAAACAAGGAAAAGCACTTCAGTTGAACACTGATACACTAGCTGTTGGCAGCAATTCCATAGTGTACCAGCAGTGGTGGTTGTGAGATACTAATTCAATCACTAAAAGACCGCTCAGTGAACTAGATCTTCACAGTAGATGAACAAATTGTTAGCAAGGGTTTGAAGCCCTAATCGGGAAAAAAACTATGACTTTCATTTATTTTTGATGTAAACAGATCGGATTTTGTAAAATTCTATAAAGCCCATGATTATTTCATTAATAAAGGTTTGACTCTCGAGATTTATGAGCCTATTCCATTATCAAGCGTCTCATCTGGTTTATTCTAAGTATAATCTCTTTTGTTGTGATTTGTTCAGCCATCTCTTTCTTTACTGTGTTTATTGCCTGAATGTGCATTTAGGTAATTTTCAGATTTAGTAAAGGGCCGATAGCTGTCATCCTATTGGTTATTTAGTGATATTTGATTTATAAACACCATCCTCAGCAGGATTTAGCCATTTATATGCATGTGTTATGTGTGTAAGTCTACCAGCCTGGTTAGTTCTCCATCGCTGCACCTTTTTGTCAAACTACTGAACAAGTTTAACTAAAATCCTTGTGATTGAGTGAGCTTCATGCATGTCTTGAGTGTGAGAGGTTATATAGGTTATTTGGCTTGATCCAATTCAGAAAAAAACTAAAAAATAGTTTAAGTTACCAGGCATCCTCGAGCTACAACCTAGAGGAGTTTCCTAGAGTGATAACAAAGTGGCGCCATTCCCGGGGAGAGGAGATTGAAGCTTAGCTTCCGTGGGATACAACATAGATCCATGCTTTGATGATAGACAAGGCTTGGAAATTATTACGGTTGTAATCACCTTTCTGGCGACTCCATTGATATAAGGTGGCTTCGAGAAGACAAAGTACCAAAGCAAACCCAAAGGGGCCACCAGCAACACCCATTTCAGATCTAGAAGAAATATTGAGGAAAGCTAGGGCTTTACTAAGAAAAACCAGCAGTGCTGCACAAAACAATACATCGGGTATTTCAAGAAATATTTTTGTTGATATTTCTTCTGTTGAAACTTTTAATTCCCAGAAATTTTTAGACACATCAGAAAAATATAGGGCTTGGCCATATTCAAGCACTGCTGCTTGTGAAGATCCAATCCCTGGTGACTTCACGGGGATAAGTATACCACCACCTCAGAAAATATCCTCATCAGTGTTGCCTTCCACCTCCACCTCCATACCCATTTCCAATATGGCCACCCCTCAATTGACCAAGATGGAAAGGATCCTAGTAGCTAGGTATGCACCCCTAGTCTTGCCAAATCCTCTCGCATCCATGCCTACCGGGGATTACCTCAAGTATATGCCTAAGTTTACAGGGGAAGGGGATTTCACTACTGAAGAAAATCTAGAGGATTTTTATAGCTATGCTGAAAATATAAATATAGAACAAGAAGATGTATGGACCAGAGTCTTTATGCAAAGCCTAGATGGCCAGGCTAGAAAGTGGTTTAACGAACTTCCTGCTGGGTCAGTGGTAGGCATAGAGGCCCTAGATGATGTTTTCCAAAAGCATTACAAATAGAGGAGATACCACCTCTACTACATCATAGAGTTCAGTAACCTGAGAAGAGAAAATGGTGAGTTTGTCTCCAACTTTACCAAAAGATTCAACAACATGTACAGCAAGATCCCTACTGAGATTAAGCCCACTGATACCTCAGCTATGATAACTTATGTGAATGAATTTGACTATGACTTCTTCCTACTTCTCAAAGAAAGGAGGTCTTCCTCCTTATCACTTATGTAGGATTCTTCCCTAGAGGTAGACTCAAACATTCTGGCATCTCAGAAGATCAAAGGGAAGGTAGACAGGAGAAAGTAGCCAGCAGACTATAGTGGAGCTTCGGCATCAGAGAACAAGATTGAAAAAATGACCAAACTCTTAGATAACCTGACTACTGGAATGTCAAAATTGAAGAACCAAGGACATATTCCGGTGAGGGGTAAGGGGCCAAGTGACTTTGCTCCTCGAAACCCAAATTTTGTGCCTTATAGAAGAGGAAACCCCCCTGTTTAGATTCTCAGAAAGGAGAGAAATCAACGGGAAGGCCAGAGGATAAGAGCTCCATTTCAAATTTTTTTATTAGAAGAAGGGTTAGAATTCATTGAAGAAGAAGGAGAAGTTGAAGACAACATCCACTGCATGGAGGATAAGGTAGACTATTCTTTTCTGACACGGGTAGAGTACGAAGAAGCCCTGATTGATGAGTAGATCGCTAAAGAGGTTTTCTATCAGGATGATGGTTAGGGAGGTTACCAACTAAGGTCTAGGTTGGTTGCTCCACTCAAAAATAATGCTATACCCGTAAATAAGCCTACTGTACCTGCTAGAAAGGTTGTGGTTTTACCAAAGAAAGTAGTTGTTCCATCCAAAGCATTGCATAAACTAGCATCTTCAGCCACACCTAATCAAGTCCAACTCAAACCTACCACTCATGAGGTAAGGTTTCCATATAGGCTGCATTATTCCTTAAACCTTGAGTCTGAAATTCAAAAATTGAAAATCCCTTTCCCTTTAATTTATTTGATGAAGAATGATGCATTTAAAACCTCCATTCCGAATTCCCTTCAGCCCAAGGTGCACATTGACACTGAATTTGTGAACCTGAAAGATGACAAGCCTGTTGTAACCCTGGGCCCTGTGATCGAATACCTAAAGGACTCTTGGCCACCATTCTATATATCCTTGAACATCCATGATAAAATCCTCCATAACTGTTTGCTGGATTTAGGAGCCTCTCATAACTTAATGCCGAAAGCTATGATGGATGAGATCGGCCTCAACATTATGATGGATGAGATCGGCCTCAGCATTACCAAGCCCTACCATGATTTATTCTCCTTTGACTCCAGGAAGGTCAAGTGCTTGGTCCTCATCAAAGACCTTGATGTAAAATTAACTCAGCAGCCTTCGAAAAGCATAATGATGGACATCGTAGTGGCTGATATTATTCCAAAATTCGGCCTTTTGCTATCCTGTTCATGGAGGAAAATATTGGGCGGCACCCTTCAAATGGATCTCACATATGCCACTATTCCCATGTTTGGAGGGGAGACTAAGAGACTATACAGGGAAAATCAACTAGCATACATCATAAGCAAGGAGAGCCGCTTAGTGAATCACCTGATCTACGCCGTGGAGACCGATTTCGGATCTTGCATTTTGCAAATAGATGATAATCAACAAACATCAGTTCAGCTCACTGAGCCCATGCATCCACAGCCCAAACAAGTCACAACAGCAATCTGGACCATGTATTTTGATGGGGAAGCACTCAAAACTCAGCAGGTGCAGGGGTCGTGTTGATCTCCCCATCTAAGGAGAAAATTCATCTATCGTATAAGCTTGATTTCAAAACCACGAACAATATAGCAGAATATGAAGCCTTGCTGCTGAGATTTAAAGTGGCCAAGGATATACGGATCATGTGTGTGAATATTTTTGGGGACACAAACCTCATCATACAGCAAGTCAACAGCACTTGTCAGAAAAAAAAAAAATATTAGATTGAAGGCCTACATAGACGAGGTATGGAAACTCAGAGACTCATTTATGTTTTTTGAACTATCATATATTCCTAGAGATTTGAATCACCTAGACGATTCCCTGGCTATCTCTGCAAGTCTATTTGTTCCTCCTTTACCACCTAGGCTCAGCTATGATGTTTAGGTCAAGTACAAACCCTCTCTACTAGACAATGTAAAATTTTGGAGGGTGTTTGAAAATGATGGGGAGCTTAGTAAATTCCTTCAGTTAGTGGATGAATTCTCTGACATACACATAGGCCAGGAAAACCTTACCCTTGAGGAATCCAAGTAGCTCAAGCTAAAAGATAAAGTGACTGAGCACGATATTGTACAATTTCCCAGCAACCACATACCAGAACGTCTAGTACCACTGGAAGAACTGTTTGATCACAATGATGTCCCTTTCAAGCCTGCTAAAAGGGAGCTAGATCTTTCTATCCAAGAGCACAACATAGGCAGCCAGAGCCATCCAAAACTGATAAATCTATCCACTAGGATGACTGCTAAACAAAAGTCTGAATATTGCATCTTGATGTCTTTGCATGGGAGTATAGTGACCTAAAAATGTATGACACCAATATCATCCAGCATAGGATTCCTTTCGATAAGGACACCATTCCTTTCAAACAGAATCTGAGACCCATCAACCCTCTTCTATTACAAGTGATTGAGAAAGAAATCCACAAACTCCTCAAAGCTAAGATCATAACCCCAATCAGGTATTCCCAGTGGATTGCAAATCTAGTAGTGGTAATAAAGAAAAATGGAGAAAGTAGGTTGTGTGTGGATTTTAGAAACCTGAACAAATGTTCCAAAAAAGACAACTATCCACTGTCCAAGATGGAACATCTGATACAGAGAGTCTTGGCGGCCAGGGTCATGTCCTTCCTTGATGGCTTCTCTTGATACAACGAAGTGCCTGTGCACCCAGATGACCAAGAGAAGACTGCCATTACCACCCCCTGGGGCACCTTCATGTATGCTAAAATGCCATTTGGGATAATGAATGCTGGGGCTACTTTTCAAAGAGCTATGGACCTATCTTTTGTAGAGATAAAATATAAATATTTGCTGATATATTTGGATGACTTAATAGTTTACTCTCACAACCATCACGGCCACTTGTAGCATTTGAGAAAGGTATTTCTGAAGTGCATAAGGTATGGAATATCACTGAACCCCAAGAAGTCCTAGTTTGCACTCAATGAAGGAAAGATCCTAGGCCACATAGTCTCAGCTGAAGGTGTAAAGATCGATCTAGTAAGAGTGGAGGCAATTCAGCAGTTGTCAATACCAAGGTCAAAAAGAGACATTCAGTCCTTTTTAGGAAAGATAAACTTTGTTAGGATATTCATTCCAAATTTCTCTAAGCTGGTAAAGCATATAACAGTCATGCTAAAAAATAATGTAGAAATCAAGTGGACCGAATAGGCAAGAAATTATTTTGAAGACATTAAGAAAGGAATCATGGAGGCCCCAACCTTGATTAGTCCTGACTACACCAAGGGTTTTTACATTTTCTCTTTTGCATTTTATGACACAGTGGTAGCTGTACTATTACAAAAGAATGATAAAGGTCTTGATCATCCAATTGATTTCTTCAGCAGAACCCTAAGAGATGCTGGGCTGAAGTATGACCCAATTGAGAAGCAGGCTTATGCCCTCATAAAATATTTGATTAACTTCAGAATCTACATTGTCCATGCAAAGGTCATTGCATATGTCCCTTCAATTGCTGTGAAGTATGTTTTGACTTAGCCTGACATTGATGGGAAGAGAGCTAAGTGGATTTACAAAATAATTGAGTTCGATGTAGAGGTGAAACCCACCTAGTTGGTAAAAGGATTAGGTCTAGCCAAACAAAACTGTAAACTGCTGGGAATGAATTTCACATACGTCAGGTCAACAAAGGTGCAAACTATGGTGGTAGCTGAAACAAAGGAAAATCAAGGTCAGAATAATAGTCCAGCAATAGCTGAGAACATATCTTCATGTGAGTGGTACTCAGGTATCATTCAATTTTTACTAAAATTAGAAGTTTCTCCTAATCTTACTCCTAACCAAGCACGAGCTCTAAAATTGAAATCTGTTAAGTTTTGCATAATTGACAAACTGTTGTACTAGAGGGATCAGTCTAGGATTTTGTTAAGGTGTCTAGATAAAGAGGAAGCAGAATAGGTCATGCATCAATTTCATTCCAGTACATGTGGAGGCCACCACTACTGGAAAACCACAGCCCACAAGATATTAAAAGCAGGGTACTATTGGCCAGTCCTTTTTGTTGATGTATGTACTTTTGTAATGGCATGTGACCAATGTCAAATATTTGAAGGGAAGCAGCAGCTCAAATCCTTTTCCCTTAGTCCTATAAAAATGAATGGGACTTTCCAGCAATGGGGTTTGGATTTCATAGGTAAAATAAATCCATCTTCCAGTGGATAGGACAAATGGATCTTAGTAGCCACTGACTACTTTACCAAATGGATAGAAGCAATACCCACTAGAAATGCCACTCATCAAGTCATCATGAGATTATTATATGAGAACATCTTCACCAGGTTTTGGTTTCCCGATAAGGTTAGTAACTGATAATGCACAAGCCTTTAAAGCCGGGGAATTGGTTAAACTGTGTGAATCAATGCGTATTCAACTAGTGCACTCCACATCCTATTACCCACAAGGCAATGGCCTACCTGAGTCATCCAACAAAAGCTTAGTCCAGATCATTAGGAAATTGCTAGAGACAAATCAGAAAAGTTGGGATTCAAAGCTTAAGTTTTCCTTATGGGCTGATAGCGTGAGAGATAAAATATCCATAGGGACTTCTCCATTCAAACTAGTTGATGGCACTGAGGCCATCTTTCCTATCCAGCTCACCCTTCTAATGGCAAAGTTCTTTCAGGAAGAGGAAGATAAACAAAATGATATGATGAGAAGGATGATGGATTTGGTGGAGTACAGCAAATTAGGGAGCAAGTTGCAGGAAAATCAGAGGCGCATCAACAGAGGATAAAGGGCATGTTTGACAAAAGAGCAAAGGCAGACAACTTCCAGGTCAAGGACTGGGTCCTCAGGTGGGATGCTGTAAGAAAAGAAAAGGGGAAACATGGAAAATTCGACTCTTTATGGATTGGCCCTTTTGTTATAGACCAAGTATATAATAATAACACCTTCAAATTGCATAATCTGGAAGGTGAAGAGGTATTTGATGGCCCAGTAAATGGGCGGTTCCTAAAAATCTATTTTATTTTAGGATCTGAGGCCTTATAATTGTAAATTAGTAGATTGTAGGTTGTTTTTGCTTTCAGAATAAGACTCCATGTCTAATGGAACAATAGAGAATAGTGTTAAGTTACTTAGTTGCTTTTAGGGAAAGGCATTTTGGTCTGGGGTTCTTGGGACCTCATAGGGAGGTTCCCATCGCTGAGTAGGAGCCAGATGTTATCTCTCAAATAAAATAAATTTATTTTTGATAATATGAGGAATTTAAATGATGCAATGAAGGATATGAAGATCACTAACAGTTTTGAAGACCTCTATTTTTTATACAAATTTCATGAAGTTGTGGTTTCGGTGGCTTGGACGAGGATCAAAACATCTCATTAGCCACCAAAAGATGGAAGATAAATAGCAGGTGGGAGACCCCTTAGGTAGATAGGCATATTGCTGAAACTGTTTACACCATCGGAATGTTTTTCAAACATAAATTGGAAGCTATGAAGACTTCAGATCGGGGAGCTAGTTCTCAAAGGGGTCGCAACGGCGGAGGAAATACAGACTAAGAGTTCCAATGGAGAGAGGTTTTGAGTTCCGATTGTAGACGAAATCAGTTCAGGACTCAAAAAATTTAACAAATCAGCAAGTTAGTTCTCAAAGGTGCCACAACGGTGGAGAATATAGTGACTAAGTGTTCCGATTCAGACTTCCAATGACCTCCGACATCGATGAAATCATATTAGAAGAACTAAGGATTAAGTAGTGGCGAGGTAAAGCTGAAAGGTGCCGAAATGTTGGTGATATGAAAAAGTAAATGCCACCAAATTCAAGTAACAGAAGTTGGAAATTGAGAAGACTAAACTATCAGCCAAATAGTTCATTATGGAACCACAACAGCGAAAGAGAAGCTTACTGTGGGTTCTAAAACAATAAAGACTCATCAGCATCAGAACTTTAAAGGACTAACGATCAGAAAGCTAGTTCCCTAGGGATCCAAAACGTTGAAAAGGCTAAAGATTAACCGGCGGCGAAATAGTGCTGAAGATTTTCCATAGTGTCGGCGTTGGAAGACACTAGTCGTTCCCACAATAGTCCACTAATGAGCCGCAACTGTGGATAAGAGAATGATTAAAGGCTCCGATGGAAACTCCTACTCACCTCTGACAGCGATGAAAGTAGTTCAGGATTTGAAAACACTAAGGTCATTGGAAAAATAGTTCACTAAGGAACCGAAAGAGCGGAAGATATACAAACCATGGGTTGCATGAGCATATAAAAAATTCGGCATCGGAATGTGGAATCACTAGCTGTCGGCAAGATAGTTCAATGGGGATCCGCAATGGTGGAAAAAGAACAGACTGAAGCCTCTATGATCAGATGAAAGTTTGGATGATCAGAGGGACTAAAGACTAAGTAGCGGCGAGCTAAAGCTAAATATTTCCACAGTGTTGGAATCGACACTTGGAATCACTAATCGTCGGCACAATAGTCCACAAGGGTGCCGAAACGATAGAAAACCAATAGAATATGGGTTCCAAGACAACACGGGCTCATCGGTGATCATAGGTTCTATGGGATACAGACTGGCGAGATAAAGCCAAGAAACTCCGCGGTGTCGGTGAGGCGATGGACAAGGCTTCCGATTGATCAACCAAAAATCATTCTAATAGCACAACAATGGGAAGTCATTGGTGATCGGGAGAGATGAGAACTACAGATAGGTGAATTTAGTTAGTTTCACCATCGAAACTACGGCAACGTCCATGAAGAAGGTCCCGATGCACTAGCTGTCATAGCTCCCAATCACCGACGAGCTAATGATGTAGAATGGTATCGTATAGATTCAGAGCGTCGATGAGCTAAATGAAAAAGCCTCCGATCGGCGATGGGGTAGTAAGGCTATAAACTGTGGAAACAATGGGACTTTGAGTGCCAAAGCTGCGGTAAGCATTTAGCCTTGAGGCGTCAAGGAAATAGAAGACAAAGCTTATGATTGGTGATAAAGTAAAAATCGGGTGGGAGAAACAAGGAAAAGTACTTCAGTTGAACGCCGATACACTAGCTGTTGGTGGCAATTCCATAGCGTACCAGTGAACTAGATATTCATAGTAGATGAACAAATTGTTAGCAAGGGTTTGAAGCCCTAATCAAGAAAAATAACTATGACTTTCATTTATTTTTGATGTAAACAGATCGAATTTTTAGGATCTGTAAATTTTGTAAAAGGATATAAATCCCATGATTATTTCATTAATAAAGGTTCAAATCTGGGGATTTATGAGCCTGTTCCATTATCAAGCGTCTCATCTAGTTTATTCTAAGTATAAGCTCTTTTGTTGTGATTTGTTCAGCCATCTCTTTCTTTACAATGTTTATTGCCTAAATGTGCATTTAGGTAATTTTCAGATTTATTAGAGGACCGATAGCTGTCATCCTATTGGTTATTTAGTGATATTTGATTTATAAACACCATCCTCAACAGGATTTAGCCATTTATATGCATGTGTTATGTGTGTAAGTCTACCAGCCTGGTGATTTCTCCATCCCTGCACCTTTTTGTGAAACTATTGAACAAGTTGTAACTAAAAGCCTTGTGATTGAGTGAGCTTCATGCATGTCTTCAGAGTGAGAGGTTATATAGGTTATTCAGCTTGATCCAATTCATAAAAAAACCCAAAAATAGTTTAAGTTACCAGGCATCCTCGAGCTACAACCTATAGGAGTTTCCTCGAGTGATAACACACTTTGTGAGGATGATATTGATTTCCTTTGGCCTTACAGTTTGATGATGGCTCAAAACTACTGGACGAAGAAAGTTGTTGATGTATATCTAACTTTGGAATGTATTTCACTTGTATTTATTATATATTGTAACCCAATGTTTATTTTTGGATGTACTTGAGTTATGTCATGCCTCGATGTTCCTATCGAGAAGGTCTATCATGTAAACAAGTCATGTCAAGTTATTGTGGGTAGCTGTCCTGTTTTCTAAGGGTTAAAGTCCCCACAGTTCTGGGGCACTAGGGTTATTAGAATCTCCTAGTGAGGTTGGACCTAGTAGAGTTTTTGTCATGTCAGGATTAGTATAAATAGAGAGCTGTACTCTCTATTTATAACACAACTCATACACACTCAAGTGTAGCGCATAGTTGAGGAAGGAGAAGACACTGGGGCTAGACAAGAAGAAGGTTACTGCTGTCGAGAGATCACTTACTGTTTTGGGTTATAGTTTTGGTGCTAATTCTATATCTAAGGAAGTTGCAAGGTTTTCACCATTTATGGTTTCCCTTACGATAAACATTGTGTTCATTGTCTCTTGTGTTTGATTGTTGTGCTTGTTATTCTCTCTGTAAAGATCCTAATATAATGCTAGATTAATGATGAAATTCTAACATGGAATCAGAGCTAACCTGAGCACAAGACATTGTGCAGCTACGGGAACTAGGGATTCCTAGTTTGTGGATATTCCTCCACATATTTTCAGCAAAAGTAAGGTGTAATAACTCTCCTCCTTAGGGTGCATCTTTCTGTCGAAGCAAAATCCAATTCTAAGGTTTTTAAGTTTTGGACGCAACACTACTACCAAAAATTAGGGATTTTCATAGAAGAGGAATTTTTCAGTGATCCCAGGCCTGGATTGATCTCCTCCCCAGAATCGAAGTTAGGAATAAATTTCAAGGCATTTGGGTGGATAGAACTTCGAAAAAGCAAAACCCTAATTTGCTACTGAACTAGCACTGCAGGATTTCAGATCCAAATCTAGATCCGACATCTTGACCTGGTAAGATCTAAATCTTTTGTATTTCCATTTGAGGTTCTCAGTTTAAGATGTCTCATCATACCAAGCTTGATTAAAATCTTGAGGGAGCTGATAACTTCCGAGCCTAGAAGTATAGAATCTCCCTGGTCCTGGAAGAAAATGAGTTGGACTCCTATATTAATGAGGAGGTTCTAGTTCTAGAGGGAGATGAGGCTAAGGCCTTGCATAAGAAGAAGTTCTTTATGGAAAAGAGAATCATTGCTGATTCTATGAAGGATCATCTCATACCATAGGTGTCCTCCCTCAAGACACCTAAAGCTATGTTTGATTCCCTAACCAAATTGTTTGAAGGGAAGAACATAAACGGGAAGATGACTCTAAGAAACCAATTGAAGAATGTGAAGATTCAGAATGATGAGACTATTTGGTCTTACTTTACAAGGGTTTCTCAGATCAAGGAGCAGCTAGAAGCAATATATGAAAAAGTGGAAAATGTAGAGATTATGATGACCACCTTGAATGGTCTCCCTAGATCATGGGACTCTTTCATTCAAGGAATCTATGCCAGAAAGAAGTTAGTCAAGTTCATAAGACTATGGGAATAATGCTCTCAAGAAGAAGCTCGAATAGAAGCTTGAGAAGAGAACATGGGAAGTGAATATCAAGCTCTCATATTTCACTCCAAGGAAAACAGAAGGAGCCATTATCACTCCAAAGGTGAGATCTCACACTCAAGAAAAGATTTGAATACTATTAGATGTTACACATGTTATGAGAAAGGTCACATATCTAGATTCTTCCCTAACAAAATAAACCTAAAGAAGAAGGGAAACAAGAGAAGACATCTTGCCCATGCTGCATAGGATGATGAACCTTCCACAAAGAGAATTAGACAAGAAAGTGATGATTCTTCAAGTGAGGAAGAATATGTACTGATCTCCGCTCTCACGGAAACTATTTCACATGGAAGCAATGATTGGCTCATAGACAGTGGTGCTTCCAAGCACATGACAGGATTCAAAGAATCATTTGTGAAGCTATATAAACATGAGTCACCTCACAAGGTAGTGGTGAATCTTCCTATAAACTAGACTCGGGAAAGTCTTTGAAGATGAAGAATGTATTATTTGTTCTAGGACTAAATAAGAACCTTCTCTCCATATCTGCATTGGATGAAAAAGGAATGAGGGTTGATTTTGTAGATGGCCAAGTTCTTATGTGGCCAAAGGGAAAGACTTTTGACAATGCAATAGTGATTGGAGGACAAGAAGGAGGTCTATACAAATTGAAGGGTTAACCAAATCAAGCTTTGGTTCATGACACAGTAGAACCAAATGAACTTTGGCATAGAAGGCTTGCACATGTGCATTACAAAGCACTACCACTTGCAAAAAAAGTTGTTTAAGGTCTTCCCGAAATTCAAGAAAAACATGAAGGGGTCTGCAAAGGATGTGCGAAAGGAAAGAACACAAAGAAGACATTTCCAAGTAGCGAAATAAAAGCAAAAGGAATCTTGGAAGTTATCCACTTTGATGTATGCAGACCAATGTCATCAAGATAACTAAGGGGGTATGTGTACTATGTCTCTTTTATTGATGACTTTTCTAGGAATACATGGATTTACTTCATAAAGGATAAAGATGAAGTGTTCAGCAAGTTCAAGGATTCAAATCCTTTATCGAGAACCATACTGAAAAGAAGATCAATATTTTTCGATCAGACAATGGTGGAGAATTCACTTTAAAAGAGTTCAAGGAACTATGTAAAGACTCGAGGATTAAGAGGGAGTTGTCTACTCCTTATAATCCACAACAGAATGGGATTGAAGAAAGGAAGAATAGAACTATCATGGAAGCTGCAAGAGCTATGCTTCATGATCAAGATCCTCCTATGCATCTTTGGGCAAAAGTAGCCAAAACAACAGTGTATGTATAGAACCATACTCCACATAGAGTACTCGAGAACAAGACTCCTGAAGAAGTCTTCTTTGGATAGAAATCAGAAGTCAGCCATCTCAGAATATTCGAATGTCTTGTGTACATACACATTCCAAAAGAGAAGAGAACAAAATTAGATCCTTCAGGAAAGCAGGGTATATTTGTGGGATACTCTGAAAGCTCGAAGGCTTACAGAATATACTTCCCAAGGTTCAAGAAGATTACCATCAGTAGGGATGTAACATTTGATGAAGATTAAGCCTACATTAAATCCAGAAAGAAACTTTCTACAGAACCCGAAGAAGGAGAAGCTCCCAGAATTAATGATACAATCATGAACAAAGAAATTCAAGAAGAAGATCAAGAATTTGAAGAACCACAAGGACCTGTAGATCCACCACAGGAGAACAATCCTCACAAGAGGAAACCTGCTTGGGTACGAGAGATTATCCAAGGTGTAGAAAGATATGGGGTTCTAGAAGAGAATCTCAGAGAAAGAAAGAGAACCAGATCCTGTTCCAATTGTTTAGCTTTACTATGTGACTTTATTCATAAAGAACCTTCTAAGTATGAAGAAGCGGCAGAACGGAAAGAATGGAAGGATGCGATGATTGAAGAGTATCAATTGATCATGAAGAATGGTGTTTGGGATGTTGTCCCGAGACCAGAAGGGAAGTCAGTTGTAACTTCCAAGTGGATCTACAAGATCAAGCATGCTGCAGATGGTAGCATTGAAAAGTATAAGGCAATATTTGTGGCTCAGGGTTTCTCTCAGAAAGAAGGAATAGACTATGAAGAAACATTTGCACCTATAGACAGATACACTTCCATCAAATCGGTACTTTCTTTGGCTGCAGTGATGGAATGGAAGATACACCAAATGGATGTCAAGATTGCCTTCTTGAATGGTGTAGTAGAAGAGAAAGTGTATGTGGAGCAGCCACTCAGTTTTGAGACACATTACAGGGAGTCTCATGTGTGTAGATTGAAGAAATCCCTGTATGGTTTGAAATAGGCACCCAGGACATGGTACGGTGGAATTGACATCTTTCTATCCAGTTTGGTCTATACCAAGAGTAAAGCAGATTCCAACCTTTACTCCAAGGTGTAAGATGGAAACCCGATGATGCTTGTACTATATGTAGATGATCTGTTTGTGATAGGTATGGATGGTTTGACTGCCGATACGAAGAGAAATTTTCCTGCTGAGTTCGAGATGAAGGACTTGGGAATGATGCATTATTTCCTAGGTATGGAGGTGTGGCAGACTACAGATGGAATCTTCCTTGGATAAGGGAAGTATGCGTTAGAGATCCTAAATAGATTTGGGATGATGGACTGGAAGACATTAACCACACCTATGGCATCAAACCTGAGCTATTGAGGGATGCTTCATCAGAGACAGTTGATGACATGATGTATCATCAGATGATTGGGTCCTTGATGTACTTGACGAACACAAGACCAGATATCTTCTTTGCTGTGAACACCTTTAGCCAATACTTGACAGAGACAATACATGTTCACTTGACTGCTGCAAAGCATATTCTGAGGTACCTGAAGGGTACGGTTGATTGTGGGCTCAAGTATAAGGCTGATCAAAAGATTAACCTGGAGGGTTATGTTGATTTAGATTGGGCAGGCAATGCCATCAATAGGAAGAGCACTTCAGGGTGTTGTTTCAGTATGGGATCGAGTGTGATCTCGTGGTTTAGCAAGAAGCAATCCTGTGTGGCACTGAGTACAGCTGAAGCAGAGTATGTTGCATCATGTTCAGCTAGTTGTGAGGAAGTATGGCCAAGGAAGCTACTGTCTGATTTATTTGATCTCCAGTTAGATGTTATTTGCATATACTGTGACAACCAAAGTTGTGTAAAGTTGTCAGAGAATCTAGTATTGCATGACAGGTCGAACCATATCGAGATCAAGTATCACTATATCAGGTATATGGTGTAGAGAGGAGCAGTGAAGCTCCAATATGTTGCCATGGATAAACATATAGCGGATGTGTTGACTAAGCCATTGGCTAGGGTGAAGTTTGAGTACTTTAGGGAGAAGCTTGGTGTTCTCCAAATCGAGATTCATACCAAGAGGAAGTGATGTGTCTGTGCTGAACCTTTTTAACATGGTGAGAGGATTGGTTCCTTCCATTTTTAGGTATCTATGTAGATGCCACGTCCAGCATGGAAAAGGGCTAGCTCTGTGAAGACACATCTAGTATGAAAAAGGACTAGCTCTATGTAGATGCCACACCCAACATGAAAAAGGGTTGTCTCGTGAAGACACATCTAGTATGAAAAAGGACTAGCTCTATGTAGATGGCACATCTAACATGAAAAAGGGATGGCTCTATGAAGACTCATCTAGTGTGAAAAAGGACTATCTCTGAGGAGCTGCCATATATGGTATGAGAAAGGACTAGCTCTATGATGCCTCATCTGGTATGAAAAAGGACTGGCTCTGTGATGCCTCATCTAGTATGAAAAAGGACTAGCTCTGTGAAGACTCATCTAGTATGAAAAAGGACTAGCTCTAAGTAGCTGCCTCATCTGGTATGAAAAAGGACTAGCTCTGTGATGCCTCATCTGGTATGAAAAAGGACCAGCTCTGTGATGCCTCATCTAGTATGAAAAAGGAATAGCTCTGTGAAGACTCATCTAGTATGAAAAAGGACTAGCTCTGAGTAGCTGCCACATCTGGTATGAAAAAGGACCAGCTCTATGATGCCTCATCTGGTATGAAAAAGGACCAGCTCTGTGATGCCACATCTAGTATGAAAAAGGACTAGCTATATGGTGATACATCCAGCATGAAAAAGGACTAGATCTGTAGAGGTTCCTATGATGAGAAGAATCAAGAGATAGCGCCTATGATGATGACCCACTAATGATCCATATCGAGTGATGATCCAGATATAGTGATGATGATCCAGCGATGATGATCCAGATTGAGTAATGATCCATATCTAGTGATGATGTCTAGTGATGATCTAGATCCGATGATGAATATGACTTGAAGATGAACATGAATTGAATATGAAGATGACTTGAATATGGAGAAGACTTGAAGATGATGAGGACTTGAGGATGATACAGAAGATACAGAGAAGAAGACTTGTGCTGAAAATTATGTACAAAGAATACCTTCCTAGTTAAGAGGGAGTGTTGATGCATATGTAACTTCGGAATGTATTTAGGCTTGTATTTTTTATATATTAACCCGATGTTTATTCTGGGATGTACTTGAGTTATTTCATGCCTCGATGTTCCTATCAGGAAGGTCTATCATGTAAACAAGTCATGTCAAGTTATTGTGGGTAACCCTCCTATTATCTAAGGGTTCAAGTCCCCGCAGTTCCGGGGCACTAGGGTTATTAGACTCTTCTAGTGAGGTCGGCACTAGTAGGGTTTTTGTCATGTTGGGATTAGTATAAATAGAGAGTTGGACTCTCTATTTATCACACAACTCATACACACTCAAGTGTAGCGCATAGTTGAGGAAGGAGAAGACAGTAGGGATAGACAAGAAGAAGGTTACTGCTGTTGGGAGATCACTTACTATTTTGGGTTCTACTTTTGGTGTTGATTCTATCTCTGAGGAAGTTGTGGGGTTTTCACCATTTATGGTTTCCTTGATGATAAAAACTGTGTTCATTGTCTCTTGTGTTTGATTGTTGTGCTTGTTATTCTCTCAGTAAAGATCCTAATAGAATGCTAGATTAATGATGAAATTCTAACAAAAGTGACATATTTGAACTGCTTCACTATTGGTGCTGATTTTTAGCCTTTTTATTCTCTACTATATTGCTAATAGAATATATTTTGCTATTTAATCATGCCTCCATATCTAACAATACTTTTGTTTCTATCTCTTGCTTAAGTGTCACATTTTTAATCTCTATTTCTTTTTGCAACTCTTCTTGATTGTTTGTGAGTGTTTCTTGGGTGGCAACATGAAATGAGGCATCTAACATGTCTGGACTGCTGAGTTGGCTTGAACTGGGTATCAGCTTTTGTAACATTTTGATTAATGTATTATGGTTCTGTTTCACGGTGCTCGTGTTCTGTGTTAAGGCGTTTATGTTTTGTGGTAAGATACTCATTTTGTCATCCATATGTTTTTGTTTTTTGCTCAAGATGGAAAATTTTTCTTCCAGCCTTCTTTCTACTAGCAAAACAAGCTCGTATTTGAGTACTATATTGTTATTTTTCATCTCTTCCTTCGATCCTTTTTGGTTAGCAACAAGGGACTTTATGTCCTTCTCCATTTTTTTGATTTTCTCTTTCGATTCCTCCATGGTCTTGGACCTTGTATGTGGAGGTGTGTATATCAATGATATTGTGGCTTTTGAGGTGAAATTTGAATAATAATATATTAATTATTATTATTATTATTATTTTTAAAATATATAATAAATATAATATTTGATTTTTTTAAATATATTATTAAAATATATTATATTACAAAATATTTGAAATAATATAATATATATTATATTATATTATATACATACATACATACATACATACATACATACATACATACATACATATATATATATATATATTGTTGTTGCAGGTTTAGGTTAGCGTGGAGGTTCGAAGTGCAAATGGGCCATGGAAGAGTAGAGGAATGGAGGAGGTGGTTGAGTAGACACACAGAGAATGGTGTGGAGCAAAGACATGGGAGGAGACCGAGTGGGAGGTTGCAGAGGAGAGTGGAAATGCAAAGATGGAGCACGAAAGGGACAATGGCTGCATGATGGAGGCAAGGTAGGTGGAGGATAGAGGCAGCA
Organism: Pseudotsuga menziesii; assembly: GCA_001517045.1. Lineage (NCBI taxonomy): Eukaryota > Viridiplantae > Streptophyta > Pinopsida > Pinales > Pinaceae > Pseudotsuga > Pseudotsuga menziesii. Next base: position 250,708 of record LPNX010708357.1, read on the forward strand.
TAGAGGTGGGGTAGGTAGAGGATTGATATGAAGAGAAGGTCAGAAGGTAGCATCATAGTGAGCATGGAGGGAGTGGAGTGCATTATGGGTAGGTTGGAAGGGTAGGAGGTTGCGCGTGAATACTGCATGAGCTGAGCGGTCTGGTAGAGAGGAGCAGGAGATGGGGGATGAGGAGGGGAGTCATTTGGTAGAGAGGACCTAGGTGGGTGTGAAGTAGGATGCGCTAGATGTAGGACTATGACGATGAGAGAAGAAGGGATAGTAAACGGGGGGCATCGATATGAGCATGGAGATGAGCTAAGTAGTGATGAGAAGGAATGACATGCAACATAAGAGTGAGGACTTTGAGAAGGTTTAAGAGCAGAGAAGAGTGAAGATGTTGAGCAGGAGGGAATTAGATTTTATTTATTTATTTATTTATTTCGGTAGCACTTGGGATGAAGTGCTGGATGGTGAAATGGAGTAGCGGAAGAAATTAAGGATTGATGAGCTGATTCCAAGCTCAAAGTGTAGGATCGAATCTGCTCTGATACCAAATGAAGCAACCGAATCTGGTTGGTCCATTAGTAGTCGAATCTGACTATCATTTTTAATAATGAAATATGAATAATATATTGGATGATGATGATCATTACAAGGAAGATCGCCTTTATAGGCTTTGAGTGTGTAGAAAGAAGGGTTACACCCTTTCCTATACTAATTAACTAATCTAATTAATATTCTACTTTATATTTTTTATAGTTCACATTATATGTACTAACCCTATGTATTTTATTTCTGTTATAATCTTCCAGGGTTTACATTTTAAATTATAACCCTAGGCGGTTAGTTATTTTCCATTTGAGAATTATCTAGGGTTTATTCATTTAGTTTATTTCTGCATTTTTAATTCATGTATAAATGTTTATCAAGAGTTGCACCTTAGCTTAATTTCTATATTATTTTTATTGTTGAAACTTTGTTGACTATAAACTAGGTTTTATTTCAGATCTACTACCTATTTGTATTCCTTGACATATATACTCTATTGACATATTTCATTTGTCAGCAGATCCATGTCTTCTAATTATAATAAAAATAAAACTAACTAAGCATATTATTAGTATTTAATGAGTATACTTATATNAATAACAAACCATTTCCAATACAATAAATATTATTTAAAATTAAATAAATAGATTAGACATCGAGACCATTCATTGGTCTACATTATAGTCCCATCTAATATCAACTCAAAGCTATCATATAATAATTAAACAAAGAACATTACGATATAAACAATTAAAACCATGTAATTAGATTAAGGTCGCGGGAGTGATTCCTGTAGACAACCATTGCCATTTCTCTTACATACACTACGATGTCCTATGTATTAAAATATACAGTAAACATTAATACACAAGAACAATTTTATAAACCTCATTAAATTCTCATACACAGAGGTCGTAGTATCAACTCTGGTGGGCATCGAAGCCAAATCGCAGGCCTTAATACAAACCACAACAATAATACATACATAGTAATATTTTAAGATAACCCAAGCCCTTGTAACCATATTAAAATAAGAACCATGTAAGTGCAACGAGGTCACAGGATCAAATCCTATGGACCCTCTATTTTCCATTTTCACAAAGATTACATCAATCAAATCCCATTACAGAACACGACCCAAGATCAAGTCATGAAGGGTCATATTTCTTTTAAAATGGCAACGGCCTTCACATTTTAACCCACAACCACGAAAAATAAACCTGTAACCATCAAAAACCTGGCAATACAAAATCTACAGCAACGGTAGCCACTTAGTGTTTACACCCACGTCCTCCTTAACAATTTGAATAACACATATAAAATGAACAACACAATCTTCCATATGTTTCCATTTTACATTTAAAAACCAACTGTGAGTCTAAACCTTCTAAGCTATCATAGCAACCATGGAAAAAACTCATGCCTTTTACGGCATAGCTTCAACCACGCGCTGTAAACATATAAATTTTCACAGCTAATACAAATAATGGAAGCAATTTTACATAGTCCAACTATGAAGGGAAATGCCATATAAAACCCAAGTTTAAATAACAAAAACATAGTATAGATTCGTATACACAAAAATTATAAGTCTTAAATAAAATTTGCATAGTCAACCAATGGTCGTGGCACCATTGCAAGCAATGGTGCTATCACTATGTATATCTCATAAATCAAACCTCGAATTTACAAATTACACGCAGATCCTATAGAGGCATCAAGTTTCACCTTAAGGCTAGAAGCCTCATTAAATTTTATCCCATTTCATCATTAAATATAGACCCGAGGTCAAATGAAAACCAAACACTCAAACTCAATGATGTCTTTCTACCAACAGAGCTCTTTCATGATACAGACAAATCCCCAAAACCCAAATGCAACCATAAAAACCAAAAGCAAGAAGAATAGCCCCCAACAAGTTAAAACCCAGTCTCAAATCCAAGATATGGTGAGTATTGACTCGTTTAGCAAGCTTACTATAATGCTAATGCTATCCTATGGCTCGTAGTCATTCTATGAACCCCACCTCTCCTCACCTCCCTATCACCTGCAACCATGAAACACTAAAAAGGATGAGAAGTATGACAATTGAATGAGCTACAAAACAAACATAAAGTGTTGTAGAAACAATGAATCCATACCTTCGTTACCTTCGAAGTCAATTTCACCCACTACATAGAGCTGAGACCAAACAACCAACAAGCAGAGAAAATGACCAAATTCCATCATGAGCCAAGCCCTATGCTTGGGCCTACACCAAATCCAAGGAACATTAATGGCACCAGCCTAGTGTCCATTATCCATGCTAAAACCCACATCTCTATAGTTTGTAAATGACACCATATCATTTTCCACCTTTCCTATTTGCAAAGTGTTAAACCCCATTGCGTAAACATTGAACCTATGATATAATTTTCCACCCAAATATTAATGCAAGGAATATGTATTGTATATATCATATACCTTAGGCTGTAAGCCTTCAAAACATTGCTTAACAATTTCCTTAGGCTCTAAGCCAAGGACCATGGCATATGAAACATGCCATGATAATATTGTTATGAATAGAGCTGGGATTCGACTTTTAACAAAATTTATAAACTTGCCAAGAGCAATAAAAGGATAAGTTAGTACCTTCAATAAAATAAACATGAAATACTAATAGGTTAAGTTATGAACAAATCAATAAGTAACATATAATGAATAACAAACCTCACTTAGATAATCAGTCTAGGCAGAAAAAGGAATAAACGTGGCAATTACCTTGTCACTAAACCAAGTCTGTACGGAGTGATAATAATAATCGGTAGGTATCGCTAGAGACGAGGGTAAGTCACCTGCATGTAAACAAGTTAAAAGTGCCTTAGTTCAAACTGAACTAAGTAAGCTGCTAGACAGGTAGAAACTTTACCTCTTAGTGCATTACATGGGAGAACTGTCCCTCCACTCTGCCCACTTTGGCTCCAAGAATAATGTTAAGTTAGAACATGAAATAATAACTAAACTCATGCAGATAGTAAAGAAGTACATAATCAAAGCAACTACACATACAAAACAATGTAAACGCATGAGGATATTCTACTAATCAAATTTACGACATCATAATGTAAAATAAGGAAAAAACATAACTGAAAAAAGGTAAAAAGTATGAACAACTTATGATAAATTAGTGCTACATTTTGTGTATGTTATATTATGCAAGTCCAACAATGTCCATGCTTAGGTAGTTTATACTAGCCTAATGAATTTTTTTTTTCAATTTTTGGGGACATTACATAGAGTAGTGGAGAGGGCATGACAAACCCTGAAAATATGTTCATTTAAAGAGGAAAAGAATGATTTTAATAGTTCATATATTTTTAGTTTTGTAGTGATATTTTGTAGGTTCAAATTCATACAGATTCGATATTATCAGTTCCTCTTCTTACACCATCCACAAGATATTTAGAACGGAAGTCGAAGATGATTGCATCTTTAAAGAGACAAGGTCTCTATGAGGTATCTATGGCACTTGGTAAAGATTATTATGAAAATGAGAAAGTCTAGCTCAATGATGGTGATAGAGCTTAAGGATCAATATGTGGGAAATTTTCTCAAAGCTTTCTTATAGACCTTCTTGAGTTTGTAGAATAGCCAAAGGATCTCTAAATAGAACTAGATAGAATCTTTGGGAAGAAAAATGAAGATTGTTATAGCAATATGGGGAGCACATTCAGAAATAAGGCATAGAATACGAGGAGACATTTGCATCGAGTGGGAGTTCAGGCACTTGAAAGTCAGAATCATGTGTGCAAATTAAAGAAGGCCTTGTATGAGCTCAGAAGACACCCATGGAACAACACATACATGAGGATATTGAGGATCACCTAGAGTGATTAAGATCTTAAACTTCGCTACAAGGTTGAAGATCAAAGCCTATAGAGGATGACAAGCTCACAGATGGTTATGAGAAGAATTCTTTCAAGATAGAGGATCTTGGTATACAGTGAACCTAGATGGATACATAGAATATTAGCAGCAGAGGAAGCTACTTGTCACTCCAGTACATAATGTTTCAATACATAGAGTATGAAAGGTAGATGGATAATGACGCTCCCATTAGAGGAAATTTGAGTTCTAAAATTGGACTCCTAAGAAAAATAATAAAATAATAGTTAAAATAATAAAATAATAGTTATTAATTTTGGAGGAAGAATGAAAAAAACTACTTTTTTTGTTCGTATTTTTGACATATCTCGTATTTTTACTAAAATTCCGAGTGAGAGAGATTTTTGAATGAAAAATTTAATTCCACTTCCAACAAGTACCCACACTACATACTTTTGACAGACCCCACTACCCCCCAAAAAGAAAATACCTGAAAAAATGTGATGATGACATCATCGTCACATTTTTTCAGGTATTTCTTATTTTTGGGGTAGTGGTGTCCGTCAAAAGTATGCAGTGTGGTTACACATTGGATGGAGAATTGAATTATGCATCCAACAAGCTCTCCCGCTCAGAATTTGAGTAAAAACACGGTGAGATATGTGGAAAATACGAACAAAAAAACTAGTTTTCTTTTATGACAAATATGTCAATTCAACCATTATGGTTGACTCATTTTATTGAAATTCTATTGGTTCCTGAACTCCAACTCACAAAATTTATTGTTGGCACATTTTCTTGTAAGGCCAATTTTAGACCCCAAATTTCCTCTAATGACTTCATAGGGAGTGACTGCAGAAGATCCCGAGGTTCGACATGGTACGACGGGTTGGACAACTTACTGATGGCGTTAGGCCTTACTGAGAGTTTCAACCTTTACTTCAAGATTGAAGGTGGAATAGTAGTGATGCCCCTATTATATGTAAATGACTTGTTCCTAAAAGAAAAGAGGAACTCATTAAAGTTGCAAGAAGAAGACTTGCTACTAAGTTCAAGATGAAGGACCTAGATATGATGCACTACTTTCTAGGCATGAAGATGTGGCATAATGCGGATGGAATATCCCTAGGACAAGTGAGGTATGAATTGGATATCTTGAAGAGGTTCAGGATGATGGATTGCAAGGACATGAACACACCTATGGCATCTAACATGAAGCTGTTAAGTGATGCCTCATCAGAGTCGGTTGATGCTACGATGAATCATCAAATGATTGGGTCCTTGATGTACCTGACAAATATGAGACTAGATATTTTATTTACTATGAACACATTGAGCTACTTCCTGATGGATACAATATATGTTCACCTGATGGTTGCAAATCATGCAGTGAGGTACCTAAAGGTTACAGTTGATTATGGGCTCAGGTATGAGGAGAATTAGAAGATTAACCTGGAGGGTTATGTGGATTCAAATTGGGTAGGAAGTGACATTGATAGAAAGAGCACTTCGAGGTGATGCTTTAGTATGAGATAAGGTGTGATCTCTTGGTCTAGTAGCAGGTAGTCTTACATGAAATTGAGTATATCCAAGAGAGGAGCAATGAAGCTCCAGTTTGTGATCTAGATCAAGATCTCTCTAAAGAGAGAGTTCTGGCATAGCTGGTGAGACTAGTTGTCTGAGAAAAAAATCCCAGCGAAGCTAGTAGGTTTCTCAAATGTAAATGATCCTGTAGGTTTTTCTTGGATGTAATGGGTCCTGGAGAAGCTCATAGCTTTTCCTTGGATGTAATTATCCCTAATATGATTCTATGCTAGAAATGGCCAAAGTGAAGTTTAAGTACTCCAGGGAGAAGCTTGGTGTTCTCCAGATCGAAGTTCCTTCCAAGGGGAAGTGATGAGTCTGAGAGCCTTTCCGACATGGTGGGATTGATTCTTTCCATGAGAAAATGCAAGTGTAGAGCCCTTATGACATGTATGTTGGATGTGTTCCTTGCATGGTCAAATATAAGTGCAGAGCCTTTTTGACATGTATGTTGGATGTGTTCCTTGCATGTTCAAATGTAAGTGCAGATTCTTTCTAACATGTATGCTATATTCATTCCTCGCATGGTCATATGTATGTGCGAATCCTTTCTAACATGTATGCTAGATGTGTTCCTCGCATGGTCAGATGTAAGTGCTGATCCTTTCTGACATGTATGCTAGAAGTGTTCCTCACATGGTCAGATGTAAGTGTAGAGCCTTTTCTGGCATATATGTTGGATGTGTTCCTCGCATGGTCAGATGTCAGTGCAAATCCTTTCTGACATCTATGTTGGATGTGTTCCTCACATGGTAATATGTAAGTGCAGATCATTTCTGACATGTATGATGGATGTGTTCCTCGCATGGTCAGATGTAAGTGCAGAGCCTTTTTGACATGTATGTTGGATGTGTTCCTCACATGGTCAGATGTGAGTGCTGAGCATTTCTGACATGGTGGTGGATGTGTTCCTCCCACGGCCAGATGTAAGTGTTGGCCGGGCATTTATCACTCGGTCATAAATAGGTGTTGAAGAAGATGAAGACCTACTTGGAGGCTAGGCCTACAACCAACATGAGAAAGGGTTGGCTCTGTATAATTTCCTATGATGAGAAGAATTGAGAGATAGAACCAGTTGATCGAGATAGCAGAAGCAGTGATGATGATGATCCAGTGATGATCTAGCTTTGATGATGACCCATCTTTGATGATGATCAAGTAATGATCCATCTTTTATTATGATCCAGTGATGATCCAACTTTGATGATGATCCAATGATGATCAAGCTTTGATGATGATTCAGTGATGATCTAGTTTCGATGATGATCCAGTGATGATCCAGTTATGATGATGATCCAGACTTGATCTAGAGAAGAATACTTGTGATCATGAATTTTGTCTAGAGAATACCTCCCTAGTTAATAGGGAGTGTTAATGTATTTGTAACTTCGGAATGTATTCACTTGTATGTCTTATGTATTGTACCTTGATGTTCCTATCAGGAGAATCATTAATGTAATCAAGTCATGTAAATTCATACCTGGATGTTCCTATCGGGATAATTACTAAGAGTCATGAGGAATTACCCTTCGTTGTAAGTAGAGTCATTAGTACCCTCTGAAATATATTATTATATTAATTCGGTTTAGTTGTGCTTACTCGAGCCTACATAACTGGGTTAAATGTTACGTGAATGAAAGAATATAAATATAGAGTGAGACTCCCTTTTTATCACACACACACTCACTCAACTGGGGCGCATGAGTGAGCGAGAAGGAGATGGGATCAAAGAAAGAGATAATGGCTATCAGAAGATCATCTTTGTGTTTTTCAGGTTTTAATTTTTCTATTGGTGCTCATTCTATCTCTAAGGAAGTTGTGGGGTTTTCTCCTTATGGTTTCCCCGAGGAAAATATCTTGTGTCTATTTTCTCTTATGATTGATTGTTGTGCATGTTATTCTCTTAGTTAAGATCCTAAGATCATATTTCTTAAATGATAAAAATATAACAATATATGCTTGTTTGCGTTGGGTGTGGACCCTGAAGCACATAATTGATGAGATGTTTTGTGTTGAGCGAGGAGCTCTGGAGCACATAGGTAAGTAATGTTCTATGTTGAGTGAGGAGCTCTGGAGCACATGTGTAATTAATATTTTGTGTTGAGAAAGAAGCTCTAGAGCAAATGAGTACTTACATTTGTGTTGAGCAAGAAGCTCTGGAGCACATGAAAAGACAATTGGAAGTGTTGGGCATAAGCCCTGGAGCATTCCATGTTGATATTGAGCATCATATCTTGAGCACCATATCCCTTGCCATTCTATCCCTAGGTGTATTGTAAAATTACATCCCAGCATTAGTGTTGAGTGAAGAGACCTAGAATTGCACTAATTTTGTAACTCCTTGTTTAAGCATTGATTATGGGCTCTGGTAAGCGCTAGGAGTTACTAACAATAATTTAATAACTTCCGAGTGAAAACAACTCGAGAAAAATATCGATCTCATAAGACATATTTATAAGTGATTAAATGAAATTTAAAATTTTTGTATTCTCATCAAGCACTGAAGAATCACAATGTTATACGAGGAATCCAACATGCAAGAATTTTTAGAGTTGCCTAACCTAGTAGACCTAACCATCTACCTATTTGACCTTAATGAAGAAGTGTCATAAGTCTACGAATCATGGTATATGATTCCCAAAGACAAATGTTGTATTGTTATGTATTATATACATGGTATGTATAAAGAATAAATATAGTAATAATATTAATTGTGAAAGAAATAAAGAAAAGCTCCATCCATTACTATTTATTATTAAAAGATAATAAATAGTACTATACCTACAAAAGTCTAATTAGGAACTAGTTGAAAGTTTGTAAGCTAAAGTATAAAAAAATTACCCAAATTTATTAAAAAGGATTAGATCAACAAACCAAAGTTTCTTGATTTAGCTGTCCCTTTAACTAAAAAGTCAGCCGATAAAGACTGAAGCCAAGGAAAGGCTTGGGGTTCTGATCTTTCTTGTGGGAGTTATTATTCTTATTGTTTTTCTCTCAAGTGAATTCTTGAAGAGCAAGTTCCTGGAAGGAAAATAAGAACTGATCAATACCTGATATACCAGATAGGAAACCCTACCTTAGGAGCTCTAAGCTACTTGCATGTTGGATTCTAGCTCGGGGGGATCCGGATTGAAACCAGGAACGGTTCCAGGTCAAGGTTGGGTGGAACATGGAAGTTCCAAAGTGATTCAGTCATCTAATTATAGATTTCATATATTCCTATGATTTGTTAATGCTGGTTATTTGAGTGTGCAGGTTCAACCATTAAATAATCTTCAAATTATAGGTATGAGGTACTATACTGCCTATTCTATTTTTCTATAATAAACACTCTGACACCAAATGAAGAAACCAAATCCGGTTGGTCCGTTAGTATTTGAATCTGACTATCATTTTTAATAATGAAACTTGAATAATATATTGGATGATGATGATAATTACAAGGAGGCTTTCCTTTATAGGCTTTGAGCGTGTATAATGAAGGGTTACACCCTTTCCTATAATAATTAACTAATCTAACTAATATTCTATTTTATATTTGTTACATTACCACTCCCTTTAAGGAAGATTTATCCTCAAAGCTTAAGTATTTCCCTAGTGTCATTATTCATTCTGACTCGCTGTAGGTATTAGAATCAGACGAGGTCTCTTATGCAGAGAATTGCACTTCCTTTCCATCGATGATTTTGCTCTGTATTGACTGATTGTTCCTACATTTATGACCAGCGGTCCAGTCATCACCGCATTGACGACATATGTTTTTCTTCTTTTTTCTATTTTCAGAGTAATTATTAGATGACTTTGATCTATTTTCCATTTCATAGGTATATGATTGAGATTTGTGGCATTGATGACCGGGTGACCAAGTATCTGCATAGTACCTACATTGTGTCTCTTTTTCTTGTCGATAATGGTTGTCTCCTCTTGTTTTAATTCCTTCCCATTTGCATTCTGCGGATTTCTCTTTATGTCTTGATACTTCTACGTTAGGTATGTCATGAAACTTTAACTCTTTTTGGAGGTATGATTTAAGACCTCCTAAATAGGTTTCTTGTCTTTGCTTGTCAGACAACCCAAATACTTGTGTCGATAAGGATTCCCACTGATGTGTGAATTCCTCAATTCTTCCAACCTGTTGTAATCCGGTAAGTTTACTAAAAAAATCATCTTCTTTGATTCCTTGAAACCTATTAAAAAATAAATTTTGAACAAGTTCGAGGTGTAGGTAAAATTATCTCTCTTCCACCATAAGTAACAATTATAGGCGTACCCTTCCATATGCATTGACGCATATTTCACCTTCTCCTCGTCGGATTGAATATTGTAAATATCAAAGTATTCTTTTGATTTTTTTAGTCAAGAAATGCATTGGTCTTCACTCCCATTGTATTTCGACAACTTTATTTTTTCCTTAGGTGGGTACACTTTGTGAGGATGATATTGATTTCCTTTGGCATTACGGTTTGATGGTGGCTCAGAACTACTGGATGAAGAAAGTGACATATTTCAATTGCTTCTTTGTTGGCGGTCATTTTTAGTCATTTTATTCTCTACTATCTTATTGATAGTATCTATTTTGCTGTCTAATCATGTTTCCATATCCGGCAGTAATGTTGTTTCTATCTCTTGCTTAAGCGTCGCATTTTTAATCTCTATTTCTTTTTGCAACTCTTCTTGATTCTTTGTGAGTATTTCATGGGTGAAAACATGAAATGAGGCATCTAACATGTCTAGACTGCTGACTTGGATCGGATTGGGTATGAGATTTTGTAACATCTCGATTAATGTATTATGGTTCTGCGTCATGGTGCTCATGTTCTATGTTAAGGTTTTTATGTTTTGAGTCACGACACTCATTTTGACAGCTAGATATTTTTGTTTTTCGCTCAAGATGGAAAAATTTTCATCCAACCTTCTTTCTAGTAGCATAACAAGCTTGTATTTGAGTACTATATTGTTATTTTTCATCTCTTCCTTTGATCCTTTTTGGTTAGCGACAAGGGACTTGATGTCCTTCTTTATTTTCTTGATTTTCTCTTTCAGTTCCTCCATGGTCTGGGACCTTGTATGCAGTGGTGTGTATTTCAATGCTATTATGGCTTTTGAGGTGAAATTTGAATAATAATATATTAATTAATTAATATTAATATTAATTTTTTTAACTATATAATAAATATAATATTTGGTTTTTTTAAATATATTATTAAAATATATTATATTACAAAATATTTGAAATAATATAATATATATTATATTATATTATATTATATATTTATTTATTTATTTTTTGTTGTTGGAGGTTTAGGTTAACGTGGAGGTTGGAAGCGCAGATCGGTCGTGGAAGAGTAGAGGAGTGGAGGAGGTGGCCAAGCAGGCACACAGAGAGTGGCTTGGAGCAGGGACGTGGGAGGAGACCAAGTGGGAGGTTGCAGAAGGGAGTGGAAGCACGGATGAGGAAGTGCAAATATGGAGCAGGGACGGGACGATGGCTACGTGATGGAGGCGAGGTAGGTGGAGGGCATAGGCTACATAGAGGTGAGGTAGGTGGAGGATTGAGATGGAGAGGAGGTCAAAAGGGAGTAGCATAGTGAGCGTGGAGGGAATCAAGTGCATGAGGGGTAGATGGGAGGGGTAGGAGGTTGCGCATGAATACTACAGGAGCTGAGCGATTGGGTAGAGAGGAGAAGCAGATGGGGGTAGAGGAGGGGGGTCGTTTGGTAGAGAGGAGCTAGGTGGGTGTGAAGCCAGATGTGCTAGATGTAGGACAACGACGATGAGGGAAGAAGGGCTAGGAAATGGATATTGGGGCATGGATATGAGTGTGGAGATGAGCTGAGTGGCGATGAGGAGGAATGACATGCAATAGAATAGTGAAGACATTGAGAAGGGTTAAGAGAGGAGAAGAGTGAGGATACTGAGTGGAAGGGCATTTGATTTTATTTATTTATTTATTTTGGCAACACGTGGGATGAAGTGGTGGGTGGTGAAATGGAGCAGCAGAATAATTAAGGATTGATGAGCTGAGTCCGAGCTCAAAGTGCAGGATCAAATCCGCTCTGATACCAAATGAAGCAACCAATTCTGGTTGGTCCGTTAGCAGTCAAATACGACTATCATTTTTAATAATGAAATATGAATAATATATTGAATGATGATGATAATTACAAGGAGGCTCACCTTTATAGGCTTTGAGTGTGTACAATGAAGGGTTACACCCTTTCCTATAATAATTAATTAATCTAATTAATATTCAATTTTTTATTTGTTACAGTTCATATTATATGTACTAACCCTATGTATTTTATTTCTGTTATCATCTTATAGGGTTTACATTTTAAATTATAACCCTAGGCTGTAAGTTATTTTCCATGTCAAAATTTTCTAGGGTTTATTCATTTAGTTTATTTCTGCATTTTTAATTCATGTATAAAAGTTTATCAAGAGTTGCACCTTAGCTTAATTTTTGTATTATTTTTACTGTTGAAACTATGTTCACTATAAACTAGTTTTTATTTCAGACCTACTACCTAATTGTATTTCTTGACCTATATACTCTACTGACATATTTCATTTGTCAACAGATCCATGCTGCAATTAAAAACTAGAATTTATCTAGTATCTTCTAATTATAATAAAAATAAAACTAAGTATATTAGTATTATTTAACCAGTATACTTATATATATATATATATATATATATATACACTAACAGTTATAAAAGAAGAATTGCAAATCTCATATCAAAACCAGAAAAGACCTTTCAAGGTTTGTATAATTAAATGTAAACTAAATAACAAACCATTTCCAATACAATAAACATTATTAAAAATTAAATAAATAAATTAAGCATCAAGACCATTCATTGGTATACATTATAGTCCCATCTAATATCAACTCAAAGCTATCATATAATAATTAAACAAAGAACACTATGATATAAGCAATTAAAACCATGTAATTAGATTAAAGTCGCGGGAATGATTCTTGTAGACAACCATTTCCATTTCTCTTACATACACTACGATGTCCTATGTATTAAAATCTATAGTAAACATTAATAGACATAAACAATTTTATAAACCTCATTAAAATCTTATACATAGAGGTCGTAGTATCAACTTTGGTGGGCATTGAAGCCAAATCGCAGGCCTTAATACAAACCAGAAAAGTAATACATACACAGTAATCTTTTAAGATAAACCAAGCCCTCATAACCATATTAAAATAAGAACCATGTAAGTGCAATGAGGTCACAGGATCAAATCCTATGGACCCTATGTTTTCCATTTTCGAAAACATTACATCAATCAAATCCCATTACAAAACAAGACCCAGGATCGAGTCATGAAGGGTCATATTGCTTTTACAATGGCCACGACCTTCACATTTTAACCCATAGTCACAAAAATAAACCCACAACTATCAAAACCCTAGCAATACGAAATCTACAGCAACGGTATCCACTCAAGGTTTATACCCACGTCCTCCTTAACAATTTAAATACACATATAAAATGAACAACACAATCTGCCATACGTTTCCATTTTACATTTAAAAACCAACTGTGAGTCTAAACCTTCTAAGCTATCATAGCAACCATGGAAAGCGCTCATGCCTTTTATGGCATGGCCTCAACCACGCGCTATCTACATATAAATTATCACAGCTAATACAAATAATGGAAGCAATTTTACACAGTCCAACCACAAAGGGAAATGCCATATAAAACCCAAGTTTATATAACAACAACACATTATAGATTCATATACACAAAAATTATAAGTCCAAAATCAAATTTACACAGTCAACCAATGGTCGTGGCACCATTGCAAGCAATGGTGCTGCCACTATGTATATGTCATAAATCAAACCTCGAATTTACAAATTACACACAGAGCATGCAGAGGCATCAAGTTTCACCTTAAGGCTAGAAGCATCATTAAATTCTATCCCATTTCATCATTAAATACACACCCGAGGTCAAATGAAAACCAAGCACTAAAACTCAATGATGTGGTGCTACCAATAAGGCTCTTTCATGATACAAACAAACCCCCAAAACTCAAATGCAACCATAAAAACCAAACACAAGCAGACTAACCCCCGAAAAGTTAAAAATCAATCTCAAATCCAAGAGATGGCAAGTATCGACTTGTTTAGCAGGATTACTATAATGGTAATGCCAGCGTATGGTTTGTAGTAATTCTACGAACTCCACCTCTCCTCACCTCCCTGTCACCTACAACCACGAAACACTACAAAGGATGAGAAGTATGAAAATTGAATGAGCTACAAAAAAACATCAAGTGCTGTGGAAACAACAAATCCATGAATTCTTAACCTTCGAAGTTGCCTTCAACCACTACATAGAGATGAGACCAAACAACCAACAAGCAGAGAAAATGACCAAATTACATCGTGAGCCAAGCCCTAATATTGGGCCTCCACCAACTCCAAGGTGCATTAATGGCACCATCTCGGTGTCCATTATCCATGATAAAACCCACTTCTCTATAGTTTGTAAATGACACCATATCATTTTCTACCTTTCCTATTTGCAAAGTGTTAAACCCCATCGTGTAAGTACTGAACCTATGATATAATTGGCCACCCAAATATTAATACAAGGAATATGTATTGTATATATCGTATACCTTAGTCTCTAATCCTTAAAACCATTTCTTAACGATTTCATTAGGCTCTAAGCCAAGGACCATGGCATATGAAATATGCCATGGTAATATTGTTATGAATAGAGCCGGGATTCGACTTTTCACCAAAGTTATAAACTTGCAAAGAGCAATAAAAGGATAGGTTAATACCTTTAATTAAATAAACATGAAATACAAATAGGTTAAGTTATGAACAAATCAATCAGTAACATATAATGAATAACAAGCCTCACTTAGATAATCAGTCTAGGTAGAAAAATGAATAAACTTGGTAATTACCTTGTCACTAAACGAAGTCTGTACGGAGTGATAATAATAATTGGTATGTATCACTAGACGCGAGGGTAAGTCACCTGCATGTAAACAAGTTAAAAGTTCCTTAGTTCAAACTGAACTAAGTAAGATGATAGACAGGTAGAAACTTTACCTCTCAGTGCGTTACATGGGAGAACTATCCCACCACTCAGCCCACTTTGGTTCCAAGAACAAAGTTAAGTTAGAACATGAAATAATAACTAAACTCATGCTGATAGTAAAGAAGTACATAATCAAAGCAACTACAAATACAAAACAATGTAAACACATGAGGATAGCCTACTAATCAGATTTATGACATCATAAGGTAAAATAAGTAAAAAACATAACTGAAAAATAAGTAAAATGTAAGAACAACTTATGATAAGTTAGTGGTACATTTTGTGTATGTTATATTCTGCAAGTCCAATAATGTCCATGCCTAGGTAGTTTATACTAGCCTAATGATTTTTTTTTTCAATTTTTGGGGACATTACACAGAGTAGTGGAGAGGGCATGACGGACCCTAAAAATATGTTCATTTAGAGAGGAAAATAATGATTCTAATAGTTCATATATTTTTAGTTTCGCGGTGATATTTTGGAAGTTCAACTTCATACGGATTCAATATTATCAGTTCCTCTTCTTACTCCATCCACAAAATATTCACAATGGAAGTCGAAGATGATTGTATCTTTCAAGAGACAAGCTCACTATGAGGTATCTATGCAACTTGGTAAAGAGTCTTATGAAAATGAGAAAGACTAGCTAAATGATGGTGATAGAGATTATGGAGCAATATGTGGGTATTTTTCTCAAAGCTTGCTTATAGACCTTTTTGAGTTTGTAGAATAGCCAAAGGATCTCTAGATAGTACTAGATAGAATCTTTGGGAAGAAAAATGAGGATTGTTATAGCAATATGGGGAGCACATTCAAAACCACTAGAGTTATTTACTCAAAATTATTGGCCTCTACTCTCTCTGATGAAGTTGTTCAAGATGAAGAAGAAGCAAAATCTTCCTCACATTCAATTCGAATTGAAGAAAGTCTCCTTGGAGTGACTCCTTCTCCTACTATTCCAGAAGTGTATGACATATCTGATATCTCATATCCTCACATGGCAGATCCATAAGAAGAGATTCAAATTTCTATTGTTGAATAAAATATCTCCTTCCATTCTATGCAAAATTTCTTAAGTCATTCTTCTATTATAAATTAGGTGCATAGTTTACTGGTGATTTCTCCAGAAATGGTGAGGAATTTGATTTCTTTGTTTCTAATGATGCTGCTGGTGTGCAGATAAGTAATTATTTGGATATTTTGGAAATAATATCATATTTTAGGAGTGATCCATTAACTCTCATTGATCTATATATTCCAACAAATTTCTACATGATTGCATGCACCGATACACAGGGTTTTGAAGAAGGGGAAAATTGTGCATCTACCATCTCGGTGGAGCACACTCTTGGATATTAAATGGACTTTATTGGATCTGATATGATATTATTTGGATATGATATGATATTAATTGGTTATAGGGCTCAATATATTTCATTACCTCTTGTAGTTTTTCTCGCCAATTTTGGTCTGAAGAAACAAGTACCAAAAATCTCTTTCAAAGGTTTTGAAGAAGGAGAAAATTGTGCATCTACCAACTCGGTGGAGCACACTCTTGGATATGATATCAAATTTATTGGATATATATTATATTATTTGGATCTTATCTAATATTACTTGGTTATATGGTTCAATATCTTCCAGTACCACTTGTATCTATTCTCATCAATTTTGGTGTGAAGAAACAAGTACCAAAAATCTCTTTCAAAAGTTCTGCTGGGGATTTGATGTCAGTTTTCTCTCATGAGTTTGCTCATATTATATTTTGTAAATATTTTGATATTTTGGAAATAATTTCAGGTTGTAGGAGTGATCGATTCACTCTCATTGATCTTGATCTGTTAGGATATTTAGACACTTAGGAGTTAGTTAAGATCAACTTGTGTAATATATCCGTTAGGTAAAAGTGTGTTTCTTTAGTATGCATTAGTATGCATTTGTAAATATTCTAATCCGATGGTCACGATA
This sequence comes from Pseudotsuga menziesii, assembly GCA_001517045.1. Lineage (NCBI taxonomy): Eukaryota > Viridiplantae > Streptophyta > Pinopsida > Pinales > Pinaceae > Pseudotsuga > Pseudotsuga menziesii. The sequence continues at coordinate 267,744 of LPNX010708357.1, forward strand.
TGTTCTAGACATAGAGTGATCCTACGGTTCAACTTCTCTTAGATCATACCTACCATTGATCCATGGCTTAACACCCGATTGGTCTATGATCTCTATTTAAAGAGCATAGAGGGTCCTTGGCTAGTTGATCGATTATGAGAAGCTCATGTAACTTTCTTTCTTTTACATAATAAATTGCTCCAAGTAGCTATTTGACTAGGGCCATGGACTGTTTCCCTCTTGAGGGTTTTAACCACGTGACAAACATTGGTGTATTAATCTGTGATCTGTTTGTGTGAAGCGGTTATTCTTGGTGTTCGGTCCTTTGGGAGTACCCTATGTACCCTAACTGGGAATTCCATCAAATGGATGTTAAGTTTGTCTTCTTAAATGGTGATTTACATGAGGAAATTTACATGGAACAACCTCCTGGATATGTTCATAATAACTCTAGCCTTGTTTGTCTCCTTAAGAAATCCTTATATGGCCTTAAGCAAGATCCTAGAGCTTGGTATGCCAAAATGGATAGCTTTCTCCTTTACACTGGTTTTTCTAGATGCCATTCTGACCCCAATGTCTATACCAAGAAAGTAGGAAACCATTTCATCATACTTGTTCTTTATTTTGATGATCTTATCCTTACTGGTAGTGACCCTAACCTTATAACCCATGTGAAATCCAGTCTTAAGAAAAATTTTGAAATGTCAGACTTAGGACATTTGCATTATTTTCTTGGTCTCCAAGTCTTGCAAACCAAAGAAGGAATATTTCTTTCCGAGTCTAAGTATGCTTGTGACCTTCTTCGTCACTTCCACATGGAATATTGTAAACCAGCCCCTTCTCCCTTCCAGTTTGGAGTCAAACTTTCTACCACTTGTACTTCCCCTGAAGTAGATGCCACTTTGTATCGTCAGCTTGTTGGTAGTCTTTTATACTTGACTCATTCCCGTCCCAACCTTTCCTTTTCCTTTGGTTGTGTTTCCCATTACATGAAAACTCCTCATGAAAGTCACTGGAAAGAAGCAAAAAGAATACTTCAATATATTCGAGGTACAATTCAGTTTGGGATTCATTACAGTACAGGGGGGAAACCTTTGTTGGTTGGTTTCACTGATTCAGATTGGGCCGCTGATCCTGATGATCAAAAGTCTACTGCAGGTTATGTTTTCAGTCTGGGATCTAGACCTGTCACTTGGGCTTGTAAGAAACAACAAGCTCTTGCTCTTTCTTCAGCAGAAGCAGAATATCAAGCCGCAGTTAATGCCAGTCAGGAAGCTTTATGGCTTTGACAGATCCTTTCAGAGTTTGGATTCGAGCAGCAGCAGCCTACTCCACTTTGGTACGACAATCAAAGTGCCATCAAGCTTGCCAAAGATCCAGTTCTACATCAGCGCAGCAAACACATTGAGCTACACATGCACTTCATCAGAAATCTTGTTCATGATCATGTTATTGAAGTACTCTATTGTCCTACAAATGATCAAGTTGCAGACATCTTCACCAAGTCTCTTACAGAAGAAAAGTTTTCTAAACTTCGGTCTATGTTAGGAGTTCAGGAATGTGTCCTTAAGGGGGGATAGGCTCTAATGCCTCCTTCCTTCTCCTAATAGTGTCACTTTTGTAAATCCTTCAATCCTATCCCAAGTTGTTCTTAAGGGGGGATGTTAGGATATTTAGACACTTAGGAGTTAGTTAAGATCAACTTGTGTAATATATCCGTTAGGTAAAAGTGTGTTTCTTTAGTATGCATTTGTAAATATTCTAATCCTACAGTCACGATATGTTCTAGACATAGAGTGATCCGACGGTTCAACTTCTCTTAGATCATACCTACCATTGATCCGTGGCTTAACACCCGATTGGTCTATGATCTCTATTTAAAGAGAATAGAGGGTCCTTGGCTAGTTGATCGATTATGAGAAGCTCATGTAACTTTCTTTATTTTTCATAATAAATTGCTCCAAGTAGCTATTTGGCCGGGGCCGTGGTCTGTTTCCCTCTTGAGGGTTTTAACCACGTGACAAACATTGGTGTATTGATCTGTGATCTGTTTGTGTGAAGCGGTTATTCTTGGTGTTCGGTCCTTTGGGAGTACCCTGTGTACCCTAACATGATCTTCCAATAAATTTATACATGATTGCATGCCCCTATATTTAGAATTTTGAAGAAGGATAAAATTGTGTATCTACCATCTCGATGGAGCAAACTCTTGGACCTGATATGAAATTTATTGATATGATATGATATTATTTGCTTATGATATGATATTACTTTGTTCAATATTTCAGTTTCATGAGCTTATTGTATTGCTTGTAGCTGGTTTCATCAATTTTGATGTGACAAATCAAGTACTGCAAGTGTCCTTTAAAATTGCTGCCGGGGATTTGATTTCACTTCATAGTTTTGGATCTGATATGAACCTTTTTGGATCTGATTTATTTTCTGATATGATAATATGTGGTTAAGGTTTTAATATTCATGAGCTTACATTATTTCTTGTAATAGGTTTCATCAAATCTGGTGTGACAAATCAAGCACTACAAGTCTCCTTCAATTTTGTTGCTGAGGATTCCATGTTAGTTTTCTCTTATGAGATTGATGATATTATATTTTATGAATTAATTAATATTTATGAATATATATATATATATATATATATATTATTATGGAGCTCAATAATTCACTCTCCACATTCCTAGGGCTTCTCTACCTTTGGTCACATACTCATTTCCTCATAGAACTAGTATAGAGGAAGACATTCTGCATCTGTCTGGACACTTGCTCCTAACACTTGGGGATGATTTTACCACTCATGGTTTTCTATTCAAGGCTACAATATATCAGTTTCTTGGGTGATCCCCACATATTTCAAATTATCAAGCATTTTTTCTCTCTCTTTAGATGATTTCAACTACTCTACATGGGTCCAGTTTTCACCATGCAACTATTTCTATTTGTGATTCAGTTGAGTGCATTGTTCCTCTTCCAAAGAGGAAGATTCCTGCAGAAATAAGCACTTTTTTTGGATTCATGGGCTCTCCTACACAGAACCAATATACTGCTGCTACATAATGCTGCAAATAGTAGCAAACATTTTCACAAGTTTTTTCAAAATTTGTATTCCTGCTTATTTTGAGGGGGGGGGGCGTGTTCCCATGAGGATTTCCATTATTTCCTTGGTTTTTAAGAAAAATTTTGTATTTTATATTGTATTTGAGTGACCTATTGTCTTCCTACGAGGGCCCATAGTTTTCCGAGTCAAGAATCAAAGACGGTGTTAGGATTAATAATCCTCCCTTGACCATACTGTCTATTATATTATTTAGCATAACTTAGGAACCTTAATTAATTAATTAGGTACACTAGTACCATTGGGTCCACTTGGCCTAATTGGGCCACATGTACTAGTCACTGGAGTGTTGGGAACACTTCTAGAGGTTAACTTCCACTTACTACATGTGCATGCATTAGTTTGGGTGCCTCCTAGACCAAACCCTACATTTTAGGAGCCACTAGGAGTCTTGACACCAGCCTACTTTAGTTAGTTGGATTTAGTACTATTTAGTCTCAGTTAGCCCCCAGTTACTTTCAGTTATTTTACAATCAGTTATCTAGCACAAGATTTGCATCGATAATGCATGACTGCATGTGGAGTAGGTCCCTTTTCCCACCTACCACACTCAGTTGCACTGAGTTAACTAGTTGTCACTGGTTGTTTGAGTTGTTGGACATTTGGGAGTTGATCTGTTGGATTCCGACATTGATTGAGACACCATGAGTTATATGGTCAGTTAGCTATAGTCATATTTAGTGGATAGATTTGAATTGCATGTCATGATTTCGAATTATTTTCCGATGTAAACTATTGTAACACTGAATTTCATTAATTGTGAATCATATTGTAAATTCTTGAGCAATACTTGTTTGTTTCCTGTGTCGTTTGTTTTTTTCACTTTGTATCTTCATTCTCCATATTTCATTGCAAACATTATTAGAACTATATGCTTGAATATCTAAATCACATTCAAATTCTAATACAAAGATGGGGAGATAATTATTAGAAAACAAATATAGATAGGAAACACACCTTCTGTAAAGATTGGAGTATATAAATTCCCTCCTCCTCTAATGCAACTTACAATTCTAATATTTCCTACATTTTCAAAACCATCTAATCATGATTTGTGTCTGTGAATCACAAGCAACTTTTGTACTTCTTGAGGCACTAAGAAATTTTTTCTTTTGAATTCACCACAGTAAGCAATATCTCACTAAGACTTTACACTCTTTCAAAATCCTTTGTTTCATAAGGATTCTCTAGTTATTGCTTAATCTCCTTATACTTGTTAGAGGCAACACCTACTTCCTGGGAAGCTTGTATTCTCAACTATGTTGTTGCTTTCCTTACATATAGATAAAGAGGAATCACTTTCTAGAACTATGCCTACTTCTAGTAACTTCCATAGACCTTGTTGACAATAAAACTTTTCTAAGACCTTCATTATTGTTAATTTACTTGTTTGAATCCAATGCTAAAAATTTAGGTTTTTCATCAATTGGCTCTTCATTAATGGAGCAGAGACTTAAGTCAGAGAAAATATTTTCATTAAGATTTTGACTTACAACACTAATGCTGATAGAGGACTCATTCTCTTGATTACGTAGGATCTGTGTTGGGGTTTTGGAAGGGCATCATCAAAACTATCCCTTCAAACAAAGGCTACAATTCATCATGCCCGCCATTATTATATGTATTGTAAACCTCCATATTTAATTAGATCAGATCCAATAATATTCATGATACTGATTAAATATGCATCTCTCACCAGAGATCAAGCGAATTTCACCAGATATTAGGAAACTTGTTTCAAGTTCAGGTTTTATGGTTTGTTTACAGTTTCATGTGGAACTCAAAATGAATGTCTAAAAACTAAATAGAAGGCTAAAGAATATTGAACCATATTTCATACTACCTAGAACCAACGAGTAACAGTATATTTATTTTTTGCATCTAAAGATATGTCACATGAATTCATGATTTGTTTTGGTTAATTTTGTGGGAAGTAATATAAATATTTATTGGTTTCCCAATAAGATCGTTGTGACTAAATTGGAACAATTCAAGGAAATTCAATCTCTCGTGAAAATTCTAGGATGGATTGGAATTCTATTACATAATTGATGAAAATTAATAATTTAAAACATAGCTATATTATCAAATATAATGTGTCTAAGGGTTTATGTCTTTTACTAGAGGAAATCCAATTTTTCGTGAAAATTTTAGGGTAGTACTGAAGAAACATAGAGTTTTATCTAAAGGAAGTTACAAATTTTTAATGTTAGAAGATAAATCAATAAATAAATTTATCCATATTGAATTAAACATGAAAAGGGGCATCTAAGAGTCTACAAGAAACACCCAAAAACAAAGGAAAGCATTTTGTATCTACAATAGAAACTAAATATATCTAAGGAAGAACTACAAATATTTATCTATAGTGAATTGGGAATGAAAAGGAGGCATCAAAGAATCAAGAAGAGACACCCTAAAACAAAGGAAATAAATTTTCATCTACACTATAAAGTGAAAAGTGAAATATCTAAAGAAGAACTACAAATAGTGTCAGGGATATTGACACAAATAAAAAAAGTTGAATCATGATATGGAATTGTATTTGAAAGAAGGAAAACATGAGATTTACCAAGAAAAATTACAAATAGATATAAGATATTAATCCAATGTAGATGAGAAAGTCATTTATTTTATGATGAAAGAGTTTAGGGTGACTAGACATAGGAATGCACTCTTCTAGAACAATATTAAAGTGAATAATAAGAAGGAATCTCAATGGAATTAGATTCTTTCATGTCTAATTGTTGGATTAAAATCATATGAACTTTCATAGCATGTTCATTAGTGCATAAAACAAATATAACAACAGTCCTATTGAAGAAGATGAGGTAGTGGAAAAACAAAAACTCCACTAAAAACAAACAAGGAAGAAACAAAAAATATGTTAAAAGGCCATTTATTCAAGATAAGACATGTAGAACTGACCAACCAATCACAAGGAAAGGTTGTATATTGTTGTGTGACCAAATATAAATTAATTAGAAAACCTACAAATATGTATGAGGAATAGAAAGAAACAAAGATACTCACTTGGCACAAATCAACAATTATAGATTCATTGCGAGCTAGATGCTTTTCCCAATAATCCTCCCCTACTTCCTCATCTAGATGCCCAACTACATCTTTGATTCTATGTATGGTTTGTGTTTCACACGATTTAAATCTTCGTGAAGCACATCGAATAGAAATTCCAAAAGATCCTTATATTTTGGAAATGGTCTTTCTTAGAGGTGGATCCTCATGTAACCATGCCCCAAAACTTGAAATAGATGATACAAACATAGAGTAAAGGATATCATGGATCTTTTAACAATAGGCCACTCATGAAATAATTCTATATGGATGCCCCAAAATAGGTTTGCTGGAAATTTTTGTTTGATAAATGGCTTCATCATTTTAAGAGTAAATAGTCACTAAAGATAGCCATGGGCCTTTTCAAAGTCAATAATGATGAAAAGAGATGATCCAATATTTCATAGTTGAGCCCATTCCATTCCTTCCCATGCAATAATGACATTATCAATAAATTACTAGTTGATTACTTCCCCATGCTCAATATTGAGAGAAAGGATATTCTCCCTTTATTCTTTGATTTATAAACCTGTAATAGAGGTCATGGTATTCCTATTTCCATCTTAAACTATTGAAGGGGATAAACATGTTGGCAACCGATAGCTCAACAAACACATTCCACTCTAACAAGGTGATATATTTTGGAAACCCATGCATACTTCTCTTAATCAAAAGGAATAAATTAGAGACCCAAGACATGACATCCAATGCCTCTTAGACAGTCTATTTTTTGTTGTGATTCACTGCAACAATTTGACGACCATAGCCTCAAAGGAGTGTCATTGTTTTAGAGATAACATCCTCCCTCTATAAAATCCATCCATCCTTTGTATAGGCATGGCAGTAAATTTTGAATGTTTTTAATACTTTTAACACAACTCAAATTGTGTAGATGCGAAAGTTTAAAGAACTAGATCTATATTGAATGTGAATTTTATAGTTTCAACCCCAAATAATATACAAGGTTGTATATACCAAGGTTCTAGTAATTTTGGTCTATTACGAACACATAATGTCCAATGTGGCACTCAAATTCACTATCTAATATATTGTGTATTTTATTTGAGGGTCACTCAAGTTGAACATTCCATGAATAAAATTTCATTGGAAACTATCTAGTCCATGCCTTTTATATTCATTATTCATAAGACTGTTGATAACACTATAAGGGTACAAAAATTCAATGAGTTTGTGAGGGTAAAACTAGTGATACAAAGTAATAGGCATTATCGTTTTGTCTTTTCCATCAATGGAATCATTTTCCCGAGAAGTCCATAATGGAGGAGGAGAATGAGCTTAGAGTCCCTCCTTTATCCCCACCATGTTGAGTAATACTGGAGACATATTGTAAAAGTAGACTATGAATCAAAGAAACATAAGTTATACCATGTCTAGCTTCTAGTAATATATATTTCTAAGTGTACTTGGGCATATGCCATGTAAGTACGGATAATGTTTCTGCATCAACCATACCTTAGTTGATTTTTTCTCTAGGGATTGTGCTACATTGATAGGCCTATGTCCACCACAGAATCCATATAAATGGAATATTTATCATGATGTAAGAGGAATATAGTGTTCGCTTCAATTTTGGTACACTAAGGATGGCTCTCATGGCCTAGTCTACGTTATAGGGTAAACATACAAAGGCCTAGGCCATAACATTTTCTTCAAGGGACCAGGGCCCACAAATGGGGCCCTAGTCCATAATCTCATTTGTATGTGGGAAATTAATAGATTGCAAGCAAGAAAAGGCGATTTCAATAATTAATGGTTATAATTGATTGGTCCATATTATTAAGTCAAAACATAATGTCTAAGGGTAAGGGGATCATGGGTCATTTGTGATTCCCTAAACCACACCAAAGGACCTATATACTATATAGTTAATATTTATCCAATGAGTAAGATATCTCAACCATTTTTAATTTTGGGACACCAAGTATCAATTTCATCCCCTAGGCCATGGTTTGATGCAAACTGTCAAGTTGTTGGGCCAAAACATTTATCCTTAGGGATCACGAACTATGTGTGGGGACTTAGGCCACCACAAATCCCTATAAAGGTAATATTGGCATATGAGAAATATATAGTACCTATTTTTATGACATTTAGTTAACCATGGATATTTACTATAACTTAAGCAATGGCAGGGTCAAAAGACACATCCTTAGGGAATAACATTTGAATTTAGCCTAGAAGAAAGATATGTCTATATTTAAATATTTTTAACAGTAAAAATGATTTATATGGCCTCAACCATAAACCAAGGTCTAAATTTAGGGTACATGGACATATCAATTATCTTGGGGATCATAGCCCATGAATAGAGGCATAGATTATAATGCAAGGCCTACATGAGGAATCTTATCCTAGATGTGAGATATGTTCACCACTTTGAGGAAGGGCATGCTACGGATGGTTTTCAAGGCCCTTTTTATGATATAAGGTTAAATCAAGTTCTTAGGTCATATTTTTTTTAACTAATATCATGGTCCATCTTCAACCCCTCAAGCCACCACACATATCTTCCATAGGGAATCATTTTCTTGTTTCTAAGACTAGACATGGTTCTCAATTCATATGTCATGGTTCAATGCTAAAATCCCTATGAATACACTATAACATTCATATATCGAGATTATGATCTATTTGTGGGGTCATATGTTAAAATAATCAACCCATAGTTAGCTACCTTAGACATTAATTAATCCATTTTTGTCTTATTTGCCTAGTTTCCATATTCCACTCTATGCAAGTTGTCCTCCACATGTCCTAGATGGTCAAACTTTCTAAAAATGAGTCATGGAGTTCTTGTAAAACCTCTTGGAATCAATTCTACTTTAGTCCTGAACCTCCCTAGTGCAGATCTATTTTTTTCTGCTTTATTGTTGCTTTTACTGAGTTTTAAGGGAATTGGGAAAGTATGACTAGGTGAAGTTGACTTGTTTTTTGCCCTCATCATCCTCCTCTATTTTATCCTAATAAAAGAATGTATCAATTATACTTACATCACCTATTATATTGCCTAATTGATTTTTCCAATTCGTAAGCTCCTAGGCAGATTTGGAAACTACTTTATGCACCTATGGGGGATTTGACTAGATTTAGTAAGCCTGCTTTTGACTAATTTGAATGGAATCCCAATGCATTCAAATATATCATGTAATTATTTATTTTGGAAGCCTGTGACTTCACAAGGTTGGCTATTGTACACTTATTCAATATAGATTAGTGTTCTGCTCCATATTCAGTCTCCTTTGTGTGTAATTTGCATGTGTAATTGGAAATTTTTGTGAGTGTAATTGTTCTAACACCTGGGTTCAATTTCCACATGGTATAAAATAATTTGTAGATTGATTTATCTCCTTCCATATTGTTATTACAGGTTTGAAATCATTGACTGGGAGTATTCTGGTGATTCAAGGGACAATTTCTGAGCTATGGATCAATCTCAGAAGATCATCTTGACTCCATTTAATTTCTTTGAATGGAAAGCAGAGATGGAGATACTGTTGAGATTGAAAGGCCTCTACAAAGTATCTATGGCAACAGAAGTAGAGCCCAATGCATCTGCAGAGAAAATTAAATGGCACAATAGGAGGGATGAGACCTATGGTCTCTTGTGTCTGAGCATATCCGGAGACCTCCTTTTCCATCTTGATGGATTGACATCACAAAATGAAGTATGGGAGAATATTGTTGATATCTTTGGTAAAACAGATCATATAAGAGGACATAAAATCGAGAATGAATTGATCTCCTTGAGTCCCAGCAACTTTGAATCCCTACAACTCTACTTTTCCAAGTTTAAAGCCCTTGTTTTGCCGCTAAAATAGTGTGGAATTGAAAAGAAGGGGGAGAAACTAGTTTTGGCCATGATCTTGAAGCTTGGCCCTGACTATTTAATGTTTTTTTCGACCTTCCATGCCATCGAGTTGACAGCTCGACCCTGGAAGATGCCTAAACTTGCAGAGTTCATGGAATCTCTCACACAAGAACAAGATAAACTGGTGATGATGGGCGCCATCAAACCTTCCAAAGACCAAGCTCTGGTTGCTAGATATTTGAGGGTGGATTCAAAAGGAAAGAAGAAAGCTAAGAATCCACCTGAGCAAAAGAGAGATAAGAACAAGTCTCCAGAGGAGCCCCAACGTTCCAAGAAGAGCTTCTAGAAGAAGAAGAACAAGGGAGAAATGAGCAATTGCACATACTATAGTAAGGGAAATCACCCTAAAAGATCTTGCATGAAGAACAAAATTGACATGATGACACAACTCCTGGAGAAGAATGGCATCTCCCTTCCTGATAGCTCAAAGAAGAGGGAAGGAGGATCAAATTCAGAAGACAGAGAGAGATTTCATGCATTGGTTGCTGGCACATCAAGCTCACCTAGTTTCATCATTGATTCTGAAGCTTCAAGACATATGGTTTCGACCAAGGAGGCATTCACCTCACTCGACATGTCAAAAATTCCACTAATAGTACTGGGAGATGACTCTCTCACTGAAATTTTAGGCAAAGGGAGGATTGAGCTTGACCATGGTAAGTTCAGCAATGTATTGTATGTTCCAGGTCTTTCCTCTAACCTCTTGTCATTGTATCAGATGACCCACACATGGTCTCCAAAGAAGGTCATATTCTCCCCTGATGAAGTTGAGATCACAAAGATCTGAAGTGGTAAAGTCATTGCAAAAAAAGTTGCAAATCACACTTCAAAGGTATACATGTTCTCACATTTCCTACCCTACTCAAACCCCTCTACTCTTCTGATTCATGCTAATGAGGCAAGCAATATTTGGCATGAAAGATTTGGCCATCTTAACTATAAGTATCTTTTTTATCTTAGTGAAAAATAAATGGTCATAGGGTTACCAAAGATTAAGTTTTCCAAAAGAGTCTGTCAAGGTTGCATCTTAGGAAAACACCCAGAGCATAAATTTGAGAAAGCTAGTCATGAGAGAACCTCTGCACCTCTTGAGTTGATCCACAGTGATGTTGCTTGCCCATTTACTCATATTTCAATGATTCAGGCCAAATATGCATTGACATTCATAGATGACTTTTCCATGTACTACTGTGTTTACTTCTTGAAGCATAAGTCTGAAGTTTTTGGCCTCTTCAAAGTCTTTAAGGATTTTGTTGAAAACCAGTCTGGGAGGAAACTCAAGGTCCTTAGATCTGACAATGGTGGTGAGTATGTCAATTCTGAGTTCATTCAATATTGTGCATATGTAGGTATTTAGATGCAACATTCTATCCCTTACACACCACAACAAAATGGTGTTGCTTAGAGGAAGAACAAATCAGTGAAAGAGATGGCAACCTACATGATGGAGGCTAAGACTTTGCCACCAAAGTTTTCGGATGAAGCTATAAACTGTGCAGCCTATATCCAAAATAGGGTGCCTCATAAACATCTTGATGGTATTACTCCTTTCGAAGCATGGAGTGGGCACAAGTCACATGTGACCCATTTCAGGATTTTTGGCTCAAGGGCGTGGGCTAGAATTCCAACAAAAAAGAGGAAGGCTTTGCATCCCCAAATCCAAGAATGTATATTTGTTAGGTACTCTAAAGATTCAAAAGGGTACAAGCTGACCAATTTGAGCACAAAAAAAGCCTTCATTGAAAGGAGTGTTCACTTCCAAGAAGAGCCTTTAGCAGCAGTTGAAGTTAGAGAGTCTTCTTCACCACCAGAACCATTGAATGTAAGTGAAGAGATAAATGAGTTTGTTTATTCTGATATGTCTGATAATGATGATTTAATAGCATATCCTAACAGTCCTACAAGACCAAAATGGGTATAAAATACCGTTCATGCAGCTGAGGAACTAGCTGGAAATCCTAGTGACTCTAAGAGGACTAGATCTCAGTTTGAGAGTGCCCTATGTATGAAAGACCCTTTGTTTGCAGAGAAATGCTATCTGATGGTTGAATCAGACCGACAGACATATGAAGATGCAGCATATGATACAATATGGGAAACAACCATGAAATAAGAATTCAGCTCACTCCAGAAGAACAACACTTGGGAGCTGGTTGATATTCCCCCAAGGAGGAAGCTAGTTCAATGTAAGTGGGTTTTCAAAACTAGGCTTGCTGCTGATGTTTCACCTTTGAAATATAAGGAAATATTGGTATCCAAGGGATACTCACAAGTACATGGTATAGACTAGAATGAGACCTTTGCACCAGTGGGAAATATGGACTCCATCAGGCTAGCCTTAGCCATTGCAGCTTCGAAGCAGTGGGAGGTACATCACATGGATGTGAAGTGTGGTTTCCTGAATGGAGATATTACTAAATATATTTACATGCAACATCCTCAATTATTTGTTACTAATACATATCTTGTGTGTAGGCTAAAGAAATCATTGTATGGGCTTAAGCAAGCGCCCAGGGCTTGGTATGCCAAGATTGATGGATTTTTTCTATCATTGAGTTTTGTTCGATGAAAGTCTGATCCTAATGTATATTTGAAGCTGAATCATGGTTTTTTGATGATTATTTTCTTGTATGTGGATGACCTTCTCATTACAGGAAGCTCAAAGGATGAAATTGCCTTTTTGAAAGATGCAATGAACCATGCATTTTCTATGATTGATTTAGGGTTGTTGAGCCAATTCTTGGGTCTCGAGATTGCTAAAACCAAACATGGAATAAAATTACATCAGTACAAGTATTCTTTGGATTCTCTAAACAAATTCAACATGAAATATTTCAATCCAAGCAAGACTCCCTTCCTTTCAGGAGTTAAGCTTGAAGAAGCAGGTTCTTCTCCTATGGTAAATAATACACTGTATAGGAAACTGATTGGGTGTTTGCTATACCTTAAACATACTCGACCTGATATTTCTTATGCAGTAAGTGTGGCTTAATTATACATGTATCAGCCTCATGAGATCCATTGGAGAGAATCCAAAAGGATCCTTAACTTTTTTCAAGGAACAAGGACTCATGGGATCTTCTACAAAGCTAAATATGATCTTGATTTGATTGGGCTTACTTACAATGATTGGGCAGGTGACAACATAGATTGAAATTCAACATCAAGATATGTGTTAATGCTTGATAAAGGACCAATCATCTGGTCAAGAAAGAAACAGAGTGCCATTGCGCTCTCATCTATAGAAGCAGATTATAGAGGACTTGTAAATACAGCAACTCAATGTTTATGGTTGCAGGGGTTACTTGGTGAGTGTGGCTTCGAATCAAAATACTCAACTACAATATATTGTGATAATTAGAGTACCATTCAAATATACAATGAGCTAGTTCAGAGACAGAGAACCAAATACATTGAGATCCATATGCACTACATCAGACAACTTGTGCATGATCACACCATTCACCTACTTCTCTGTTCATCTTTAGAACAAGTAGCAGACATCTTCACCAAAGTTTTTGTGAGAATAATTTCAGCAATCTCAAATCACTTATGGGGATTTATGATCATTCTATGAAGCATGATTTATGACAATATTTTCAAATTTTGTTTTACTGTCCATGTGTAAGGGAGGATTTTTCCCACTGGGTTTTTGCCTCTTTCCTTTTTTAAATGGACATGCAGTATGTAAAGGGTGACTAATCCTTGTTTCTAAGCCCTATAATTTTCTTATATTTTACTCATAATTCAGGATTAAGGGGGGTTGTTATAATAATCAAGCCATAGTTAGCTACCTTAGACATTAATCAATTCATTTTTGTCTTCTTTTCCTAGTTTCCATATTCCACTGTTTGCAAGTTGTCCTCCACATGTCATAGATGGTCAAACTTGCAAAAAATAAATCATGGAGCACTTGGGAAACCTCTTGCAATCCATTTTTCTTTATTCTTGAACCTCCCTAGCTCATATCTACTTTTTCTTCTTTATTGTTGCTTTTACTGAGTTTTAAGGCATTTGGGAAAGTATGACTAGGTGAAGTTGACTTCTTTTTTTCCCTCATCATCCTCCTCTCTTTTATCATAATAAAAGCATGTATGATTTTTCCTTCCATCACCTATTATCTTACCTAATTTATTTTTCCAATTCGTGAGCTCCTAGACAGATTTGGAAACTGCTTTATGCACCTATGGGGGATTTGACTAGATTTAGTAAGCTTTCTTTTGACTAATTCGAATGGCATCCCAATGCATTCAAATCTATAATGTAATTATTTATTGTGGCAGCCTATGAATTCACAAGTTTGGCTATTGTACACTTATTCAATACAGATTAGTGTTCTGCTCCATATTTAGTCTCCTTTGTGTGTAATTTGCATGTGTAATTGGCAATTTTTGTGAGTGTAATTTTTCTAACACATGGGTTCAATTTCCACATCATAAACCACCACCTAATTCTTACAAATGGAATCTCCATCATGACAATGAGATATGGTCCTATAATGGGGATGCAAATTCTTGGTGTCCAAGCCAAGGTTGATACAAAAATACATGTTATTGGCCCATAAAATTTGACTTTGGATCTCATCGTCCATACATGTTACCCTATACCACCACACAAATTATACAAAGGAAATATTTGTCATATGAGTGAGATGCATTGTTTATTTCAAGGTTGATCACACCATGGATGGTCTTTAGGAATCATAAAATGTTTTAGGTTTTAAATTCAAGGTCTTGACCCATAACATTTTTTTATAGAGCTCATGGGACATGTGTGGGCCCACAACAACTACACAGAAATTAGTAGGAAATATCATCCCAGGAGTGCATTATCGTGGTGATTTTGAGAGTTTCCACTTTAGAGTTTAGTTTTAGTTCCTACTACATGGATTGGTGCCAAGATATAGGTTGGTTGGCCATAACATTTATCCTTGAGCCTCATGGGCCATATGTGGGGCCTCAATCAACCATAGTTTAGCATGTGAGAGTGATATGGCTCTCATTAATTTAAATCTTAATGACACTAAGTGTGTTTCTCATTTCCCATTCAATGCTCCAATACCAAAATAAAAATCCTTACACCAATATTTTCCTCTATGGCTCATGGGCAATGTGTAAGGTTGTAGCTTTCACATAACCCTGCATAGGAAATTTTTAACATGCAAGAGGAACATGGTGGCCATATCAATATTTGTAATTCATATGAGGATGTTTGTTATGAAACAAGATTTAAATCGAGGGTCTCATTCTTTACCAATTCCATATAGGGATCATGTTCCGTGCACGGTCTTCTAGGACACCATATATAGCTTCTATAAGGAATCTTTATCATACTTGTCATATATGGTCATTATTTTGAGGACTGACAAACTAGGGATTGTTCTAAAGTCCCATTCCTTTGTATAGGTCCTATATAGAATATCACACTAAACATTTTCATATGGAGCTCATGGTCCATGTATGGGGCCCCAAACTAACATACATGCCATCCATAAGGAATTTTGAGTTTTGAGTGTGATATTGTTAGTATTTTGGGGTCTAAACAGGAAAGGGTGGTTCTCGATATATGTCCCATTGTTTCATGTGGAAATCAATGGTATTAATCCATAAAAAAATTTCGAGAGGGGCTCATAATCCATATATTCGGCCATAGGACACTATTAGGGAGAAATCTTTGTCAACGTGGTGTATTTTCATGTAGTAATAAGAAGAAAGAGGAAGATGAGAAATCATTGGTTATGTTCTAACATGAGTGCATATAGATACATGCAAGAAATGAATATAAATACAACATTAACAAATTCCTTATATTATTTAATTATAATGATGTTTATCACTCAATATAACTTTTCTTAACTTATGTCAAATCCACGGGAGAATTAGATGGAAATTATACACCATGAAGAAAATAGATGGCTGAAAATAAAATTGCAAAATTACATAGGTATTGGATCAAGAGAAAATTCAATGAAAACTTCATCAAAATGAATAACATGAAGTTGTACATATAATATCGTTATCACATGGCTACTAAAAAACTACATATCAAAAACCATAGCTAGTGAAAACCAAGAAAAACACTACCTAAAACAAGGATAATCAACAACATTAATAAGTCAAGTTAAAACACCTTTCAGGTAAAGACACTCGACCCCCAAAAAAAGTATGGAGAATCAGATTTTTGGGGGAGGTATTTAAACAACTGACCCCAAAAATCCAATTCTCATGAATTTTGCTTTTACGAGGGAGG
>LPNX010708369.1:0-25734 GCA_001517045.1 Pseudotsuga menziesii
AATCCGACTTGGCCAAGAACTCTAGGTATCAGACATCGAAATGGGGAACGACAAAACAAACAAAATATCAGAGTTTCAGGACAGGGTTTCGAACCTCGTACGCTTCAGAGATTTGCTTGAACTTGCCTCGGCCTCCTTCTTATTATTGGATTCTTGTCTGGATGCCATTTCATAGCCAATTTCCTGTAGGCCTTCTTCAGATCATCATCCGTCGCATTGCGTCCCACCTTCAACACATTATAGTAATCAACCCCCCATTTCGGTCCGTTGCGAATCAGATTCTGAACCACCTCACAACAGAACCCTTAGCGATAGGAAAACCTTATACAAACAGAAAGCATAGCCTCGAGGCAAAGAATTTCATAATGCACAAAACAAAGTGCCAACCCTCTTGCAGGGATTAAATCCTCTGCGAAGAGGTGAAGATAAGGGAGATTAGGGGAAACGACGCGAGGCTTTGAGAACCTTCTAGGCGTGCTCTAAACCCGAACCCGTGCCCACACCGAGGACGACCACGACAACACAGCGGGTAAACCAAAAAACCAATAGACAAAATTCAAACACGTGAATTCGATTGGCAGAACACGCGTCCACAGCTCATTGGTTCCATAGACGAAATGGAACAGTGGATTTCCGAACTTCTTCGGAGAAAAACGCCTTATGGCGTAAATATTAAACCAGAGCGCCGAGGTATGAGGTAGCAAAGTCCTTGGGCATTGTTAATTCGTTGTTTTTTAATTTGTAATCAACACACGTATTAAATGATGTAATCATGTAATCAACACTTCCAAAGTCTTCACTTTTTATTATTAAATGATGTAATCAACACACGTATAAATATTAAACTTGAGCTATGAGGTAGCAATGTCCTTGCGCATTGTTAATTCGTTGTTTTTTAATTTGTTAATAAAAAGTTGAAAGGATATCTATGCAATAAAGAATCTTCATAGAGCCAATAGTTCTACCCAAACATGAGTAAACTTTATATAGTTCTACCCAAGAGTTGGTACCATGTCCACGACCCAATCAAATTTGAAAATATTATCCTTGTTATGATAATAAGCATACCAACTCCACATCTATGATTATGTGTCACTCCATCGAAAAACCAACCAGATGAACATCTGAAAAGGTAGGAAATTTTAAGGAACGGAGGACCACTTCACAAGGATAATTATGGTATTCTTTATAAGATCTAATAATTATTTCATAAATTTCAAATGCCAATCTCTATTGATGTCTTAAAAAATGACTCGATTCCCGAAGTTCCATAATCCCCAAATAATAAAAAGTGGAAGATTGGAATGTTCTGTGACTAATGAGATCCAATCTCTATAATTATCTTCAAAAGAGTTAAGTCCCCAACTTATTTAAATGTTAAGAACATGCATGATATCCCTCCAAACAATATGTGAGACAACACATTTGACAAATAAATGGTTCACTGTTTCAAAATCTACCTAGCACGGTAGACAAAAAAAGGGCCATGAAAATCGTGCTTCATAAGATTATCACTTGTCAATACTATGTTCTTAAAAACTAATCAGCTAAAAAGAGTGATTTCGAGTGGCTCTTCCCATTTTCAAATGTTATTGAACCATTTTTCTTTCGGCATATCATTGTATACAATGATAACCTCATGTCCCAAGGAACTTGTATCTTATCCTGTTGTAGTATCCCGGTAAAGGACTAGTTGATCCTCCCTATAAATTATCCCAAGGCCGCAATTAATCAATCCTTTGATATATGAATCCTATTAATAAACACTCCTCTCTCATACCAAAATCCTTTGAATGATGCCAATAATTTGTATCACTCAAACCGACCGCAGGATTGCAGATTTGTGATAGGAAGTGAAAACTGTAATTTCCCAAATGTTCAATGGTATCTGAGGATAATTTGTAACTGTCTTTGTCGCCAACATAAGGATCAATCCCAATCATTACTTGGAATTTGTTTCCCACCTTCCAGACTAACCATCTGCTAAGTAGGGGGAAGGAAGTAAAAACACCCCTCCAAATATTGGACGCATAAGGACTATATACCTTAGCACGACAAATCTAGTCCACAACATAAACCCTCTTAATATATTTTGTCATGATGATCATACTCTAAAGTCCTTCACCAAAAATATCCCTCCACAAGCTTTTCAAAGCCAATGTGGATCCAAATTAGAACAAATGCTTGATGCCCCATCCATCCATCTACTTAGGTAATGAGATCCAAGACCATTTAACAATATGGTAACCAGCCCGCTCTTTGTTCCTCAACCATAAAACAAAATCCCCTATCAAATTTTGTGAATAGTAAAGTTTGGAACCTTGGCCATTGAAAGCTACATCGACAAATTTTGAAGTACATAAATAACAAGCGTCAACCTGCCACCCAAGGATAAGAACTAAAAAGCCTAGTTCCTAATTCTCTTCTCCACTTTCCTAAGTAACCATAACCAGTCTATTGATAAATAATGGTTGGGTTTTATCAGATATCCCAAATATTTTAAACCTGAATTTGTTCTGATCTATCTGAAAGGGAAAGAGAGTGGAAATCACTCCAAGTATATCATCATAGATCCCACAATACAATAAGGATGACTTCTATGAGCTAATATCCATACATGTCGTTGTACAAAACAATTGGATGATGTCCAAGTAAGTCTATCATTCCTCCTTTGTACCATCTCCAAATATAAGAATAACATATACAAAGGGTAGATGACTTATGCATAGGAGCCTTGATATTCTGACCCCTTCGATGTCCTCATCGCATCTAGCTTATCCGATAAGTTTGCTTAGACATTCAACTATGATTAAAAAATAGAAAGGGTGAGAGAGGGACCCCATGGTGAAGTCCCTTGGAACATTTAAAAGAACCTATAAGAGTGTTGTTGACTAGGACAAAGAAATTAGCAGAGGTGATGCAAACCATAATCTTATTAGTTACCTCTAGACTAATCCCGATTTGAAGTAACACCAGTATCAGAAAGGTCCAATTTACTACGTCACATGCTTTAATCAAATCCATTTTTAAGACAATTGTAGACAATTTCTTCACTTTAATGGAGTGGAGTCTCTTGTGCAATCCCAATAGCATAAAACAGAAGCATGTTTTGTATAAAGCCAAACTGCTCTTTGGGCATATAGGTTGCAACAAAAGGTTCAATCATGTTGGCAATGACCAAGTTGGATATTATTTTATAAACCGGGTTGCATGATGAAATTGTACAGAATTCATTGAAGGAGTTAGGAGAATTTGACTTCATGATCAAATCTATATATGTGTCATTCAATGCCACTGAGACCTTCCCCTTAATCTAGGATTTCTCCATCACCTTGATAAGATATTGAACAACTAGATCAAAAAACTGAAGAAAAAAATCAATTGTCCACTCGTCTAGGTTAAGGATTTTTGACTTAGCAAAATTCTTAAGGATATTTTCAATTTCCAACAAGGTAACTGGAGCTCCAATACTAATAGAATCTTCTATACTGAAAATTTGAGGATACAACTATATCACTTTCATATGAGACTGAATATGATTCTTACCCTGGTCATAAATAAAGACTTAAAATGATATATTGCAACTGATTAATTTTTTTTATGTCTAGTAATATCCATACCCTAACTATTCTTAATTTCCCAAATATTATTCATACTTCTGTGTATAGCAGATACTTTATAAAAAAAAAGTAGTGTTCTCGTCCCATTTCTTGAGTCAAATGGGGCAACTCTTGAGACACCATTCCTCCTCCTCCAACTTTAATAGAAGTGATTTCCTACTCTGCAGATATGTCAGCAAGGCCCTATCAATTTCTGAAAAGACTCCAGTCGAATTATGGACATAACAACTGTGAATTTTATCCTATATAGAAACTAGCTCTACTTTTAGGGATTCTTTTTTATTTTTCTCCCATGAGATAACTAACTTCCAAAATTATATCAGTTTATAGGTCAACCCTTGCATTGCAGAGTCATAATGCATGTGAGACAAGGCGAGCCACTTGTCTTTGACCACCTTATTAAATTTTCAATTCTATCAAGGAGTGGTTGAACTTGGAGGGACACTTTAACTTGGGAGTTGAACCTTCAATTTGTAGGAAAATAGAAAGGTGATATGATATAGTTATGTTAACAACACAAGTTATGTATCTTGCAGTCCTGGATATCACATTCTTAACTATAAGAAATCAGTCCATCCTTTTTCCTCCTTCCATTTGCCAAGTGGGCATTAATAAAGTAGGAAGAGTATTAATTAATTTAGCCTCTAAAAGTACATGGTTGAACCAGCGAATCAATGGGTTTAGAAGAAAATGGGTTCCCCACACTTCATGAGAAGCACGCACCAGATTTAAATCAACCCCAGGATCAAAGAGGGATCCTCCAATATCCCACTATCCAACACCTCATGCCAGAACAGTTGCCATCCTCTATAAGATGCATAGTGATTCATGACCCTAATAGGAATATCAAAATATCTACTGGATCCTTCCAGCAGAATGCCAACACAAGTCAAATAAGGAAAGAACTTATAATCATGAGGGTTTCAAGCTGATAATAGACCCCCAAATAAACCATGGGAATCTACTATTGCACACTCCCACCTGAGAAGAAGCTTCATAAAAACTTCTTGACTCTTGGCACCTGAAACCATAGTCTCCTCAATAAGTATGATACTTTGTTTTTCCATCTCTAACAACCTCTTGAGGGAAAGGAATTTTGGGCTTCCCTGAACCCCTCTGACAATAAGGGTTAAAAAATTTATTAATAAATTGAGCCAGAGGGATCATTTGCTATAAGGTCTCATGTAGTAGAAACTGGTCCACCATGAAGATCACCCATCCGGCCAATTTTGTCATCCAAACTTAGTGAAAATTGTTGGGAAAGAGACAAACTAGAAGACCCAATACCACCTTTAACTACCCCTTTCTATAATTGTTTTTGCTTCTTCCTAATGGTCGCATTTTGGAATTGTGAGGGACTTGGACTAGCTGAATCCAAAACCCCCGTGGAAGAGGAAGAAAATGATTGTCAGGGGTTTTTTTGAGTAATTTCCTTAAAGGAGAGTGATAAATTATTAGCCTCTTGAGAGGTAACCTTTGTATGTCCACTAGTTATTGGCTTGATGACTGAAACAACTTCATAAATCACCTCCTTATAATATTTAGTAGTATAAACCCCTGTCTTTGATAAAGGAGGAAAGGTTTCCAAACCTGGCATTGTATCTCCTATGGACTTCTTATTCTACCCTTCAAACAAGGGATAGAAAGTGACCCTTTTTTCATTCTCAAGTTCTTCACTCCCCTTATCCATCAATAAAGGAATTAAGGATTCCTTTTCATTCCTAGGAGGATATGCCACTAAGACTTCAATATCTCATGTACCCCCAACAACCTACATCAGGGAGAAGGACCTAGGTTAAATCACACCTCCACCTTGTCTAGAATTTCAACCTCCTCGACACTTAAAGACTCATGAAAAGAGGGAAAGAGTGTCTTTAACATACCTGAGAATGACGGCTCTTCTTGTGGATTTTGAGGCCCCAAAGCACACAAATCAGAGGAACGTCATCTTTCACAACTACATCAACAACATAATCATTCACAACTACATCAACAACATAATAATTTGTGGAACGTCATCATCATGGAGAATCATATCTCAACACATCATCACATCTCATCACATCATCATGATCATCACATCTCGTCGCATCATCACGAGTATCACATCTCATCATATCATCACAAGAATCACATCTCATCACATCATCACGAGCATCACATCTCGCAGCATCATCACTAGCATCACATATTTTCACATCATCACAAGCATCACATCTCATTGCATCATCATGAGCATCGCATCTCGTCACATCATCACATGCATCAGATCTCGTCGCATCATCATGACTATTGCATCATAGCACATCACATCAGATCATCTCAAACATCATCATACTGAGGATCACCTGCAATGCTACACATGCAAACATAACAAAACATCCACACTTTAATGCGGAATCACCCACAGTATAAAGAATGTTGGAATATCATCATCTACAAATGAATGTAGGACCACAACGTCCGCAAATGAATGCAAGACCACAAAGTCCACAAATGAATGCAAGAACACAACGTACACAAATGAATGTAGGAACACAACATTCACAAATGAATGCAGGAACACAATGTCCACAAATGAATACAAGACCACAATGTCTACAAATGAATTCAAGAACACAACATCCACAAATGAATGCAGGACCATAACGTCCGCAAATGAATGTAAGACCACAACATTCACAAATGAATGTAGAACCATAACGTCCACAAATGAATTTTAAACCACAACATCTGCAAATGAATGCCAAACCACAACATCCACAAATTAGTGTTGGACCACATCTCATTGGGATTCCTATTCTAAGATACAACCAACCTTCCTAAGATCTTCCTTCATGGGATGCCACCAACCATGTTGGGATCTATCCAAGAAGATAAGACCACGCTCTTTGTACAATAACTAGTCCTTTTTTATACTAGATGTACCCGTGTAGTGACCAACCCTTTTTCATACTGGAATCACACGTCATACATCTTCCACATAGACAACCCTTTTTCATGTTAGATGTGAATACCATTGGAACTCATCACTTCCTCTTGCAATGGACATTGATATGCACAACTCCAAGCTTGTCCCTAAAGTACTCGAAATTAACTCTTTCGATAGGTTCGATTAATACATCGGTTGTATGTTCGTCTGTTGCAATATATTGGAGTTTGACTACTCCTTTCTACACCATATCCCTGTAGGAAGATCCTATTATCTCTTGCATATATGAGGCCATACTTGATTGTACCCTCCAAGTAGCTCAACATGTGATTTTCTACAACCATGTGAACACATCTCGACTCCACCATGTATTGACACAAAGTGTTCTTCGCAAACCATTTATTCGGCCTCGTGTTTGTCAAGTACATCAACAAACTGATCATCTACCTATAGAATGTGACATCAACTATCTCTAAAGTAAGATCACATAGAGACTCCAAGTTTGATTCCATAGGTGTAGCTATATCCCAACATATAGAACCCATTCAAAACCTCGACTGCATTTTTTCCTTGGCTAAGGAAAATCTCCTTTGACTTCTTCCACACCTCTAATATCGAGAATCATGTCAAGATTCTCAAACTCTAAGATCTATGGTCATCACTCCCTATGAAGCAGAGCACAATCCTTCCTCTTCATCTTGTCTCTCTGCATCAATAAATTTTGTACTGGAGTGATAGGTAGCCTCATATGTTGTTAATATTCTATGTATCCATCTATGTCATCTATCAAGGTCAATGTATACCAAGATCCTCCATCTCAAACTTTGTTGGAAATTCCTCTTGCACCCATCTATGACCTTCTCGTCCTCTATAGTCTTCCAACTTCAAACTTGTAGCAAAGGTTGAGATCTCCATCACTTTAGGTTATCCTAAAACTTTTCATGTAACTGTATGTGATATCCCATGGGTGTCTTCTGATCCTATACAAAGCCTTCTATATGCATGTGGTTCTATGCTCAATATGCACTTCTACTTCACTGGATAAGTGTGTTTGTTAAATGGAGCACGTCTCGCCATAATTGACTCCCTCTTTCTGAGAGAGACCACAAACCTTGCTTTGTATCTCTTGATGTTTCCATCTATTGCATGCTTGATCTTGTAGGTACATTATAGCATCCTTTCATTCTTTATTATTGGCTACTTATTTATAGATGGAAGGATCTCTCTACACCTTGGATTTCTTTTCTCGTGTCCAAGTTGATCTTCTCTTATATGTGTTCACCTTTGGAGGTGGATCTACAGGTATCTGTGGCTCAGTCATCTCATGGTCATGATGTTCTTTTGAAGTCCCCTCTTCTATAGTTGTGCCTTTGATTCTGGGAGCTTCAGGTTCTTCTTCATGTGCTTTATCTGAGTAAAAAATTCTTCGAGTGTTCTGGTTGAACTGTTGTAACTTGTTCTTTGGAACAAGACTCCTCATTCTTCTCTTGCACATGATATTTCCTGCAAGTCAAATTTAGTTGCATGATTGGAAACGTATCGTAATTTCCAAATCATATTAATGATGACAAATTCTAATGCATAAAGCCATATGTCACACACTCATGCAACTATTTTAGCTAATACAACATTCATCCATACAATAACTTTATAGATTCCTTGCATCTCTACCAGGACAATATTAAGAGTGTTCACTACTCCCAATATGTCGACAAAGAGGTTTCATTCTAGATAAGTAGAAATGGAATGTTGTATAGAAACATATGCTACTTTCCCATCACATGCATATAGCAGTATATTGTTCATCAGTGCAAACATTCTGACATGCATAATATATTTCCTAAATCTAGGAACATAAATATGTACACAATTGAACAATATCATTTAAGCAACTAGATATGCAAGAAATGACAATTTAAACACTTATCTTTGTTTGTTTGGTAGACTCCCTCTTGATATTTGTCGCCTTGCAATAATTAATGGAGTCTCTGATAGTGTGTTTTTCTCCATCATCTGATTCTAAGGACCTATGTTTGTCTTTCTCATGATCGACAATGTTGATTAAGTATTCTAAATCATAGATATGAGTGTCCCTTATTCTTCATCAATCACAACTACATCCCTTATTATGTTAAGATTTTACAATTTGTTATACCAGAACAAAAGGATCTCTGAAAGAATAACAAGCACAACAGAACAAAAGAGAACACAAAGATTTATCTTGGGAAACCCTTGTGGGGAAGAAAACGTAGCAAAAATTCCTCTATGTAGACTTCAACCAAGTACAGTGTAATACCCAAAGAATAAGTCTAGACTGCTTCCTCTCCTCCAAATGGATTGTTTTTTCTCTCTATAGTGCAACTGCTTGAGTGTTCTTCTTGTCCAAATGAGGGACGCGCCTCTCATATTTATAGTAATGAGATAAGAGGACTAATAACACAACATGGACAACTTCTCCTTGCTTCCAGGGCCTACATGCCTTAGGAGACTCAAAAATTCATTTTAGTAACACTTTTGTGGGTACTTGTCATGTCCCCAATTAAATAATTTCCAAATAAGACTATTTGCAAATAATCTTTCATCAACCTACTAGTTGCATAGGTTGAGACAGAGACATAAATTTTGTAATAATGGGCTGTAGAACCCAAAATAACAATAGTTTACCATATTCACATTTAAATGGTTCACATAAATGATTGCTAAGAAAATAATGTGGCATGAGTTCATGAAGACACTTAGAAGCTTGTGAAGACTTTGGGTGACTAGATTCCCCACACACTTGGCATGATATTCATCCAACTTCGAACACATGGGTAATGTAAAATTATTGGATGGTAATTTGGTTTCAAATATCATTTAATGATCCAAGGAAGTAGAATTGGTAAAGGAGGGTAACTCCCATGGAAGACAAAGAGACTGGAAGACAAGGTGTTCCACTTGGAAGGAGATTCTATGCATTCTACGACAACAAATGATGGAAGATTCTATGACAAGTATGACAAATTCAGACTTGGTTGCTAACATATAAAAAATATGACATGTCAGGGATAAAAGTAGCCACCAAGAGTTTGAATTTGGGAGTTAGAGGCATCCATTCGAATTGGGGAAAGAATTGGAGCATGAAGAGGAAGACAAGTGTCATGACAGTTACTAAACCACTAGGATGAGTTGGAGGAAGCTCATGGAGGGAAATTCGACCTTAGAAGGAATCATGAAGTTAATAAAAGGATTTCATGAGGAAGGAGAATAGTGTTTTATCATTTTTTTAATTGTCCTTTGGCATTTTGGAGAGCTTTTTCTTGTCCATTTCATGGTGAGTGTTCACTCTCTTTGCTTGTGAAACAATTTCGAGGGAGTTGGATTACTTGCCTAGTTGGTTGATGGAGAGTCCATTAATACCTATAATAGGAGCTTAATCAATGAGTTTTATTTGCAGGTTGAAGGTCCATACAGTCTAATTCTCATCTATCTCCCCATTGTGTCAGTCCTTCTTCTCCATTTCCCCCACACTCTCATTTGAAATTGTAATTATGACGATTCTTGAGCATACTAGCGAGTTAGGATTATCTTCATAGTTTGCTAGGGATTGGAATAAATATGTTAGAAAACTAAATATTGGAGGCATTATTTTATCAAATCAAAAGGATGAATTAGTAAAGGACTAGAAGAATGCAAATGGCATCATAACTGTTAATCTAGCTTATGATGCAATAATTCACAGTCAATTTCAAGAATTCCTAAGTAGTGGGTAAAGAAGCTTTGGAAATGGTGTTTTCCATAGAAATCTGGATGTTTTATGTGGCTTGTCTTGGAAAATAAAATTCTCACATGAGATAATTTATTATAAAGGGGCTTTTCCAGTCCTCGGATTTGTCAAATATGCAAATTGGATGAAGAAATTGTTTTACATCATTTTTCGCATTGTTCCTTTCGATGTGGATGGGTCTTTGTGAATATTTACGCATTCAAGAAGATTTGGTTCATGATTATTTGCAGCAATATGTTTTTCTTTGGATACGGACTTGTCCAAACTACAAAGAAATTCCTATGTTTGTTATTTGGGAAGTGCGGAAAGATAGGAATAGGCCCTATTTTTTAAGGCACTAAGCCCTCTATGTTTCATGTTAGATCAAGGATTATCAACTCCTTTTTTGAATATTGTAAAGAAAATCCTATTTCTATACCACACATTCTAATTAAGCCTATTGAGGAGGATGGAGTAGCTTCTGGTTTTTTTCACAAATATTCAAAAGATGGTTTATGTGCTGCAGGTATGGTGTTAAAGATTAAACTGGATCATCATATTCATCTTTTGATGGGAGCTGGTGTTGGCTCGAATACCAAAGTTGGACTCATTTCCCTTTGGGCTCTTTTATTGGTTACTCAGAAAAAAGACATTCTTAATGTCAAGATTTGGGGTGACTCTCGTGTCATGATCGATTGGGTGATTGGTTTTTCATCCTTACATGTCGTCAATTTAGAACACTAGATGGAAAAAATTGAAGGATTGAAAGACTACTTCTCTTATATCTCTTTCAACCATATTTATAGGCAAAAAAATGGTCAGGCTGATGCACTATCAAAGAAATCAATTGGGGCTCTGGATGGTTCTCTGTTTTTTGAGGAATACTTTGATGATGGGTAGGTGGAATCCAAGAAAAATGAGCTCTTTTAATCATTTTCTGGTTCGTGTGTGTTGGCTTCCATGTTTGAGGAAGGCTACTTTAGCCAGTCATTTTTTTAGTTGTTCTTATTGTGGTGTTCAGATGGTATTTTTGGGGAGTTTGAAGGATATGGTAGAAGTTTTGATATTTGGTATGTATCTCCTTTATGGATATGATCAATTTACGAGAAGATGTTTTTATGTAACTTTTATTATATCTTTTGAATATCAAGTTGTTGTTTTTTCTTCTTGAAAAAAAAAGACAAGATTGAGTTGAAAATGTAGAAACTATGACATTTTTTACAGTAAAAAAAATCTAGTTTCTTGATAATCATTAGTGAATCAAAGAAACTTTGCATATTCCATAGACTTCAAAAACCTATGAATATCTAATCCAATCTCAATTATAGACAAGAGACTCTTTAACCAATTATCTGCAACAAATTACAAATAGAAAATCAACTAGGTTAATACATCAAAAATATAGTTGTAACTATGTTACTCTAGCTTATGAAAACTTCTGATACCAAAAGACCCAAAAATATCTCACTAAAAAACTGTTGCACAAAAATAACAGGTCTATCCTTATAGTCTTAATAGGCTTGAAATTCTCCCAGTTTGACCATTACTTGCTCCATGTATTCCTCATACTGTAATAAAACTTCAATGGCCCCAATAACCCTTTTAGATAGAAGAATTTCCCTTGAATTATATTCTTTGTAAACATGTGTATATAAAAGTACCTGCAATTGACTATGGAGCTCACATGTCTTCAATGTCTAGAATTCCAGCAAATTTACTCGAAGTTGTGCACGCCTAGCTATCTAATCCAAGATTACCTGTAAGTCCTCGACGACCACATATATAGTCACTATATTCCATTTTAAATAAAACATGAGTAAACTTCAAGACCCAATAGTTCTACCTAAGAGTTGGTACCATGTCCACGGCCCAATCAAATCTGAAAATATTATCCTTTTTATGATAATAAGCATACCAAATCCACATCTATGATTATGTGTCACTCCATAAAAAAACCAACCAGATGAACATCTGAAAAGGTAGGAAATTTTAAGGAACGGAGGACCACTTCACAAGGATAATTATGGTATTCCTTATAAGCTCTAATAATTATTTCATAAATTTCAAATGGACCTCTATTGATGTCTTAAAAATGACTCAATTCCCGAAGTTCCATAATCCCCAAATAATAAAAAGTGGAAGATTGGAATGTTCCATGACTAATGAGATCCAATATCTATAATTATCTTCAAAAGAGTTAAGTCCCCAACTTATTTAAATGTTAAGAACATGCATGATATCCCTCCAAACAATATGTGAGACAACACATTTGACAAATAAATGGTTGACTATTTCAAAATCTACCTAGCACAGTAGACAAAAAAAGGGACATGAAAATCGTGCTTCATAAGATTATCACTTGTCAATACTATGTTCTTAAAAACTAATCAGCTAAAAAGAGTGATTTCCAGTGGCTCTTCCCAATTCCAAATGTTATTGAACCATTTTTCTTTCGGCATATCATTGTATACAATGATAACCTCATATCCCGAGGAACTTGTATCTTATCCTGTTGTAGTATCCCGGTAAAGGACTAGTTGATCCTCCCTATAAATTATCCCATGGCCGCAATTAATCAATTCTTTGATATATGAATCCTATTAATAAACACCCCTCTCTCATACCAAAATCCTTTGAATTATTCCAATAGTTTGTATCACTCAAACCGACCACAGGATTGTAGACTTGTGATAGGAACTGAAAATTGTAATTTCCCAAATGTTCAATGGTATATGAGGATAATTTGTAATTGTCTTCGTCGGAAATATAAGGATCACTCCCAATCATTACTTGGAATTTGTTTCCCACCTTCCAGACTAACCAAGTACTAAGTAGGGGAAGGAAGTTAAAATACCCCTCCAAATATTGGACGCATAAGGACTATATACCTTAGCATGACAAATCTAGTCCACAACATAAACCTCTCTTAATATATTTTGTCATGATGATCATACTCTAAAGTCCCTCACCAAAAAAATCCCTCCACAAGCTTTTTGAAGCCAATGCGGATCCAAAATAGAACAAATGCTTGATGCCCCATCCATCCATCTACTTAGGTAATGAGATCCAAGACCATTTAACAAGATGGTAACCAACCCGCTCTTTGTTCCTCAACCATAAAACAAAATCCCCTATCAAATTTTGTGAATAGTAAATTTTGGAACCTTGGCCATTGAAAGCCAATACATCGACAAATTTTGAAGTACATAAATAAAAAGCGTCAGCCTGCCACCCAAGGATAAAAATTGAAAATCCTAGTTCCTAATTCTCTTCTCCACTTTCCTAAGTAACCATAACCAGTCTGTTGATAAAATGGTTGGGTTTATCAGATATCCCAAATATTTTAAACATGAATTTGTCTGATCTATCTGAAAGGGAAAGAGAGTGGAAATCACTCCAATTATATCATCATAGATCCCATGATACAATAAGGATGACTTCTATGAGCTAATATCCATACATGTCGTTGTACAAAACAATTGGATGATGTCCAAGTAAGTCTACCATTCCTTCTCTGTACCATCTCCAAATATAAGAATAACATATGCAAAGGGTAGATGACTTATGTATAGGAGCCTTGATATTCTGACCCCTTTGATGTCCTCATCGCATCTGGCTTATCCGATAAGTTTGCTTAGACATTCAACTATGATAAAAAAAATAGAAAGGGCGAGAGAGGGAACCCCTGGTGAAGTCCCTTGGAACATTTAAAAGAGCCTATAAGAATGTTGCTGACTAGGACAAAGAAATTAGCAGAGGTGATGCAAACCATAATCGAATTAGTTACCTCTATACTAATCTTGATTTGAGGTAACACCAGTATCAGAAAGGTCCATATGCTTTAATCAAATCCATTTTTAAGACAATTGCAGACAATTTCTTCACCTTAATGGAGTGGAGTCTCTTGTGCAATCCCAATAGCATAAAAAATAAGCATGTTTTGTATAAGGCCAAACTACTCTTTGGACATACAGGTTGCAACAATAGGTTCTATCATGTTGGAAATGACCAAATTGGATATTATTTTATAAACCGGGTTGCATAATGAAATTGTACATAATTCATTGAAGGAGTTAGGAGAATTTGACTTCATGATCAAATCTATATAGGTGTCATTCAGTGCCACTGAGACCTTCCCCTTAATCTAGGATTTCTCCATCACCTTGATAAGATATTGACCAACTAGATCAAAAAACTGAAGAAAAAAATCAATTGTCCACTCGTCTAGGTTAAGGATTTTTGACTTAGCAAAATTCTTAAGGATATTTTCAATTTCCAACAAGGTAACCGGAGCTCGAATACTAATAGAATCTTCTATACTGGAAATTTGAGGATACAACTGTATCACTTTCATATGAGACTGAATATGATTCTTACCCTAGTCATAAATAAAGAATTAAAATGATATATTGCAACTACTTCAATTTCTTTATGTCTAGTAATATCCATACCTTGACTATTCTTAATTTCCCAAATATTATTCATACTTCTGCGTATAGTAGCTACTTTATAAAAAAAAGTAGTGTTCTTGTCCCATTTCATGAGTCAAATGGGGCGACTCTTGAGACACCATTCCTCCTCCTCCAACTTTAATAGAAGTGATTTCCTACTCTCCAGATATGTTAGCAAGGCCCTATCCAATTATGAAAAAGACTCCATTCTAATTATGGACATAACAACTATGAATGTTATCCTATATATAAAATAGCTCTACTTTTAGGGATTCTTTTTTATTTTTCTCCCAAGAGATAACTAACTTCCAAAATTATATCAGTTCATAGGTCAACCCTTGCATTGCAGAGTCATAATGCATGTGAGACAAGATAAGCCACTTGTCTTTGACCACCTTATTAAATTTCCAATTCTATCCAAGAGTGGTTGAACTTGTAGGGATACTTTAACTTGGTATTTGAACCTTCAATTTGTAGGAAAATAGAAAGGTGATACGATATAGTTATGTTAACAACACAAGTTTTGTATCTTGCAATCCTGGATATCACATTCTTAGCTATAATAAATCAGTCTATCCTTTTTCCTCCTTCCATTTGCCATGTGGGAATTAATAAAGTAGGAAGAGTATTAATTAATTTAGCCTCTAAAAGTACATGGTTGAACCAACCGGTCAATGGGTTTAGACGAAAATTGGTTCCCCACACTTCACGAGAAGCACGCACTAGATTTAAATCACCCCCCAGGATCAAAGAGGGATACTCCAATATCCCACTATCCAACACCTCATGCCAGAACAATTGTTGTCCTCTGTAAGGTGCATAGCGATTCATAACCCTAATAGGAATATCAATAGTTTACCATATTCACGCGCCTCTCATATTTATAGTAATGAGATAAGAGGACTAATAACACAACATGGACAACTTCTCCTTGCTTCCAAGGCCTACATTCCTTAGGAGACTCAAAAATTCATTTTAGTAACACTTTTGTGGGTACTTGTCATGTCCCCAATTAAATAATTTCCAAATAAGACTATTTGCAAATAATCTTTCATCGATCTACTAGTTGCATAGGTTGAGACAGAGACATAAATTTTGTAATAATGGGCTGTAGGACCCAAAATAACAATAGTTTACCATATTCACATTTAAATGGTTCACATAAATGATTGCTAAGAAAATAATGTTGCATGGGTTCATGAAGACACTTGGAAGCTTGTGAAGACTTTGGGTGACTAGATTTCCCACACACTTGGCATGATATTCATTCAACTTCGAACACATGGGTAATGTAAAATTATTGGATGGTAATGTGGTTTCAAATATCATATAATGAGCCAAGGAAGTTGAATTGGTAAAGGAGGGTAACTCCCATGGAAGACGAAGAGACTAGAAGACAAGGTGTGCCACTTGGAAGGAGATTCTATGCACTCTATGACAACAAATGATGGAAGATTCTATGACAAGTATGACAAATTCAGACCTGGTTGCTAACATATAAAAAATATGACATGTTAGAGATAAAAGTAGCCACCAAGAGTTTGAATTTTGGAGTTAGAGGCATCCATTTGAATTGGGGAAAGAATTCGAGCATGAAGAGGAAGACAAGTGTCATGAGAGTTACTAAACCACTAGGATGAGTTGGAGGAAGCTCATGGAGGGAAATTCGACCTTAGGAGGAATCATGAAGTTAATAAAAGGATTTCATGAGGAAGGAGAATAGATTTTTATCATTTTTTAACTTTCCTTTGGCATTTTGGAGATATTTTTCTTGTCCATTGCATGGTGAGTGTTCACTCTCTCTGCTTGTGAACCAATTTCAAGAGAGTTGGATTACTTGCCTAGT
Organism: Pseudotsuga menziesii; assembly: GCA_001517045.1. Classification (NCBI taxonomy): domain Eukaryota; kingdom Viridiplantae; phylum Streptophyta; class Pinopsida; order Pinales; family Pinaceae; genus Pseudotsuga; species Pseudotsuga menziesii. The sequence goes on from LPNX010708369.1 coordinate 16,595, forward strand.
TGGTTGATGGAGAGGCCATTAATTCCTATCATAGAAGCTTAATTAATGAGTTTTATTTGCAGTTTGAAGGTCCATACATTCTAATTCTCATCTATCTCCCCATTCTCTCAATCCTTCTTCTCCATTTCCCCCACACTCTCATTTGATGGCACACTTGTTGGAGTGATTCTTGCGCCTTGCTGAGGATAGTTGATGCCCAAGATTTTATAAATGATTAATGGATATTTAATATCATATACACATTATTTTTAAGTCTAAATATCATAAATAATATATGTATGAAAGGCTCGCGTTCCCCATGCTCTTGAATAACTAGTTTTCATGGATTTGGATTCAATATTGAAGTAGCTTTATATCATATTTGTATGAGGACATTTATATGAGTTTTATGATGATGGGGAAGAAATATATGATGTCTGGCTCTGTAATATTATGTCCACATGCTCTGTAAGTCGAAATACCAGAAATACATGTATGAAAAGTTTGCATACTCATGCCCTTGTATCACTAGTCTTCATGGATTTTGGCTACTATTCACACATGAGTGTTTTGTGAAAAGTTTGCATTCCCATGCCATTGAATCAGTAGTTTCCATGACTTTGGCTTCAATCTTGGAGGAGTATTGTATCAGATTTGTGGGAGGGTTTTCATTTGAGTTTTATGTTGTTGTGGAAGATATTTTTATTCCATATATTACCACCATGTTTCATATTAATCTAGGAACCATATATTCTACCTTTCCTATGTTAAAGTATAGCTAGTAATGCAAATTTCCCTTAAGCAATTTCTATGAAAGTTACCCTACAAATGTTGCAGATCATAATCAATTTGCAGAAATTAATAAACATGATTAAGGATAGTAATTTATGTCTGATAGTCATTCCCATACTCTGTTATTAAATTTTGGAGGGTCGTACTTTATTTGGAGAGCTAGTTTGGCCATCACCTTTGGGAGGGTTTGAACACAATTTCCTAGTAATTTTGGTCTTTTTGTCATTAGCCCCAACAAGTTTGCAGAGGTATAAAGTCTGATACAAAGTATCCATAAAAAAAATTGGGATTTTTTAAGACTCACCATGCCATCTCCTTTCAAATTCGGTACCATTTCGTGAAAGTTGGAACCCTCTAGAGTCATGACTAGTTAAGCTCGAATTTTTCCCAATTTGTGCATTTCTCCAAAATTTCCAAAAAGGGACATTACAGTGGTATCAGAACATGGTACTTGCACCTATGAATTAATACCATCCATTTAATAAAAGTTTACAGAGATTTCTTGGTTTCATAATCGACCCACCAAGCCCAATTTCCTTCCTCCCCCGCCAAGGGAAGAAGAAATTACAACCAAAGATATCGAAGCATGCTACTAGGGGTATCAAACTTTGAGATGGGATATTCATGAAAGGTATTATTTCTAGGAGTATCTTCTCAAGTATGGATTTTTCTACAAGAAGGAAAATGATAACTCATTAAGGAATAATTAGCAATGCACAAGTATGGAGTAGACCAAGGAGCTACCAATTTCTGTGAGTGGTGAATCAGAAAAAGCATTACATCAAGAGGATCGAAAGTCACTCCCAAATGAATTTGAAAAAGATGAGGAAACTTCACATGATAATGAAGAAGAGTACCTTGAAACTATTGAATACCATTATGAAACACATTCTACGGTGGACATGAACCACAGGGAATCTACTAATGGATGCTTGAACAATGAATGAGTATCTACTGATGAGTGCTCACAGCTCTATGTTGGTGACATAGAGATCAGATTTGAAACTTTTGCTGCAAGAAAAATTTATCATCAGCATAAAGATGAAGACCTTGTAGCAGCTAATGAAGAACCAAGGTCAACGTCCACATCACCACTTGAGCTTCAAGAAGTTGATCAAATCAAGAAGAAAGAAAAAGAGGAGGTTCCTCAACAAGAACCTCTTTTTATTGAAGGGTATTGGAAGATGAGTGAAATGAATATGCATGAGGCTCTTGTAATACTTAATGACACCAAAGCATTGGTATCAAATTATTGTTGTAAATTTTCTTCATTGGAGGAGCCATTCTTCCTTGAAGACATGGAGAAGATTCAAAGAGAAATATGCACTATCGAAGGTAATTTCATGTATTTGGTTTTTGATAGAAACAATATTTTTGAGCTTAATGAATGGTTACATGAAGCATACTTGAATAATAATGGGGATATCCATAGGCTCAAAAATAAAAATGAACAAATTCTTAAGAGGTTGCAAGATACTTGTTCTTCCTCCTATGTTTCAGATTTTCATATGGTAGATTGCTTGGAGGATTCTCATGACATGAGGGATCATGAGAGACATGAAAATTTCCAGGTTCTTGATGTGTTTAAATATGATCTTGATGAGATCCTACCCCTATGGATCCTTCACATGATGAAATTTTTTCACTTTTTGATCATTTGGGTGAGTTGGTTCTTTCTCCTACATCCTATACTTCCAAATTTTGCAGCATTCATCTTAATGAAGTATGGGTGAAAGGTTTCTTTTTTTTAGTGCCACATGAAGAGTATGAAATTTCTATATCTCCTTTTGATGATGATATTATTATAGAAAAATATTCTTTACATTTGTAGAAGCATACATTTTTACATTATGATGATACACATCTACATGGATGCACCTATGGTATTCACTTAAGTCACTTGGAGACTCATGATTTTCCTTGCTCCTTGCCTAGTCCATTAGATGTTGGAGGAACTTCATCCCATACTTGGGTGAATATATATATGATTGAAGAACATTATTTTTGGTAGAAAAATACTTTGTTATTTCATGATGATATACATATTCATGGGTGTATTGATGAGACTTCTTTGAGCCACTTGAAGTCTTCATGTTTTCTTTGCTCATTTGGTTCAGATTTTGGTGGAGGTTCTTCATTCACTTCGTGGATGAAAGAACACATGGATTATTATATTTATGCACATTATATATTTTTGGAGCAGCATTATGGGACATGGGATCCTCACTATGGAAATTGAACCCAAGAGATAGATCAATTACACTCACAAAATTGCTAATCAAACATGCAAAATTCACACAAAAGGAGACTGAAATTGGAGCATAACTTAATCCTGTATTGAATAAGTGTACATTAGATAACCATATGAAGTAATAGGCTGCTCAAATATATAATTACATGAGATATTCAAAATCACTAGGTTTTTATTCAAATTGGTCAAAAAGCAAGCTTACTAAAACAAGTCAAATCCCCCATAGGTGCAAAAAGGACTTTCCAAATCCATTAAGATCCTCACGAATTAGATAAAGAAAGTGGGAAAGATAATATGTGGTGGAAAGAAAACTCATTCATGATTTTTTGTGGAGAAAAGGAAGGAGGATGATGTGGTCAAAAAACAAGGTAAGTTCCCCTAGACTAGCTTTTCCTTTATGCCTTAAAACATATGTAAAGCAAGGCAGCTTTTAGAAAAATCAGATATGCACTTTAAGGAACCAGGAATAAAGCAAACATGCTAAATATGTTTCCAGGATGATTCCAAAGCACTCCATGACCCATTTTAGCAAGTATTGACTTCTAGGAACATGTAGAAGTCAACTAGCATAGAGAGGGAATCTAGGATTCTAGGAATAAGACAAAAATGATTTAATTAATGTCAAATACGGGTAACTATGGGTTGATTATTCCAAAAATCCCCCTTAATCCTGAATTTATAATTAAATATCAGAAAATTATAGGGCCTAGCAACAAGGCTTAGTCACCCTTTTACATATTGCATGTCCATACAACCAAGGAAAGAGGCAAAAACCAAGTGGGAAAATCCTCCCTTAAACATGGACAGGAAATTTTTTTTTTGAAAAACTTGTCATCAATCATTATTCACCACATGATCAGCAATCCCTAGTAGTGATTTGAGATTACTGAAGGTCTTCTCACATAATACTTTGGTGAAGATGTCTGCTACTTGTTCTGAAGATGTGCAGTAGAGTAGAGCAATGGTACCATCATGCATAAGCTCACTGATATAGTGCATATGGATCTCAATGTGCTTGGTTATTGTCTTTGAACTGGATCAATGGAGATTTGAATGGTGCTTTTATTGTCACAATACATGACTATTGAAAACTCTGATTCGAAACCACATTCTCCAAGTATTCTCTGCAACCATAAACATTGAGTAGTTGCATTCACAACTCCTCTATACTTTGCCTATGTAGATGAGAGTGCTATAGCAGTCTGCTTCTTACTTGACCAGCTGATTGGTCCTTCTACAAGCATGAACACATATCTTTAGGTAGACTTCCGATCATTGTCACCTTCCCAATAACTGTTTGTAAATCCAACTAGCTTTAAGTCAAATTTTGCTTTGTAGAAAATCCCATGAGTCCTTGTTCCCTAAACATAGTTTAGGATCCTATTGGCTGCTCTCCATTGGATCTCATGAGGCTGATCCATGTATCTTGAAGCCACAATAACTGCATAAGATAATTCAGGTTGAGTATGTGTAAGATAAAGCCAACACCCAATCAACTGCCTATACAGTGTGTTATTTACCATAGGAGAAGAACCTGCTTCTTCAAGCTTAACTCCTGAAAGGAATGGAGTATTGCTTAGCTTGCAATATTTCATGCTGAAATTGGTGAGAAAATCTGAAGCATAATTTTACTGATGAACCTTGATTCCATGTTGGGATTGAGCAATTTCGAGACAAAAGAATTGGCTCAACAATCCCAAATCTATAATAGAAAAGGCATGGTTGATTGCGTCCTTCAAGGAGGCAATCTCTTTCTTTGAACTTCCTGTAATCAGAAGGTCATCCACATAGAGAAAAATAATCATTAAATAACCATGAATCAGCTTCAAATAGACATTAGGATCAGACTTGCATCGAACAAAACTCAGTGACAGCATAAAGCCATCAATCTTGGCATACCAAGCCCTGGGAGCTTGCTTAATCCCACACAATGATTTCTCCAACCTGCACACTAAAGATGGATTAGATACAAACCTTCTGGTTGATACATATAAATCTCTTCATTCAGATCTCCATTCATAAAGGCACACTTTACATCCATGTGATGTACCTCCCACTGCTTTGAAGATGCAATGGCTAGGGAAAGCCTTATGGAGTCCATCTTTGTCACTGGTGCAAAGGTCTCATTGTAGTCAATACCATGTACCTGAGAGTATCCATTGGCTAAAAATATTGCCTTATATTTCAAAGGTGAACCATCAGCAACAAACTTAGTCTTGAATACCCACTTACACTTCACTAGCTTTTTCCCTGGGGGAAGATCAACTAGTTCCCATGTGTTGTTCTTCTAGAGCGAGCTGAATTCTTATTTCATGGCTGTTTACCATCTTGGATCATGTGCTGCATCTTCATATGTTTTTGGATCAGAATATATCATCAAATAACACTTCTCAGCAAAGAGAGGATCTTTCACACAAAGGGCACTCTCAAATTGAGATCTAGTCCTCCTAGTCTCATTAGGTTTTCCAGCTAGTTCCCTAGCTGCATGAATGGTCCTTTCTGACCACTTTGGTCTTGTAGGGATGTTAGGATCTACAATTAATTCATCATTATCATAAATATAAGAATAAACAAAATCATTAGTATCTTCACTTACAATCAATGGCTGTGGTGGTGAAGAGGACTCTCCAACTTCAACTGCTGCCAAAGGCTCTTCTTCGAATTGAACACTTATTTCAATGAAAGCTTCATTGGTGCTCAAGTTGATCAACTTGTGCCCTTTTGAATCTTCAAAATACCCAATAGATAGGCACACTTGGCTTTGGGGTTTCAAAGCCTTCCTCTTTTCAGTTGGAATTCTAGCCCAAGCCTTTGAGCCAAAAATCCTAAAATGGGTCACATATGGCTTGTGCCCACTCCAAGATTTGAAAGGAGTCATAACATCAAGATGATTATGTGGCACCCTATTCTGGATATAGGATGCATAGTTTATAGCTTTGGCCCAAAACTTCGGTGGCAAAGTTTTAGCCTCCATCATACAAGTTGACATCTCCTTCAGTGATCTATTGTTTCTCTCAACAACACCATTTTGCTACGGTGTGTAAGGGATAGAATGTTGCATCTGGATACCTGTATCCTTGCAATACTGGATGAAATCAGACTTGACATACTCACCACCATTTTCATATCTGAGGATCTTGAGTTTCCTCCCAAACTAGTTTTCAAGCAAGGCTCTAAAGACTTTGAAAAGGTCAAAAAATTCAGACTTATGCTTTAGGAAATGAACCCATCAATACTTGGAAAAGTCATCTATGAAGGTGAGTGCATATTTTTCTTGACTCATGGACATATGAGGGAATGGACCAACAATGTCACTGTGGATCAACTCAAGAGGTGCAAAGGTTCTCTCATGACTAGCTCTCTCATACTTGTGCTCTGGTTGTTTTCCTAGGATACAACCTTGACATAATCCCTTAGAAAACTTGATCTTTGTTAACCCTATGACCATGTCTTTTTCACTCAAATCAGAAAGATACTTGTAGTTAAGATGGCCAAATATTTCATGCCAAAGCTTGCTTGCTTCATTAGCATGAGTAAGAAGAGTAGAGGGGTTTGAGTAGGGTAGAAAATGGGAAATATTACTGAGGGTTGTCGACTTCTAGGTTGGTAGCATTATGGAGTGATATATTAATGAGATTGTAGTTGATACTATAACGTCATAAAGTGAAATGGAAAGAGTTATTCCAAGAACATTGATGTCTCTATCTGAAATCTTTGAAGCCGTGAATAAAAATGTTGGCATGTGAAAAAGGAATTCTGAGGATGGAGTTTGACAGATAATTGTGCACAAAGATTCTAGGCAATGTCGCAAAAAATATTTGAATAAAATGGACTAAAGTAAGTTGAGATGTTTCTTATCGATAGCGAAAATGAGCAAGAAGGTGGACGCCTAAGGAATGGAAGAAGATTTTAGTCAGGAAAGAGAAGAAGGACTATGACCAGAAGAGGAAGTTGCAGTGCGATCGAAAGAAGGGACTATGATTTAGCACCACATCTTGATGAAGAATCCTATGAGGAAGAGGAGGAATATTGACTTATATTTGAAGGAGAAGAGGAGGAATTACCAGATCCAGATCAGGATTATGGTATACCCATGACCCCACATACATATCTAGAACCTGAGGTAAGGCCTAAAAACACATCACCAAGTGGTTTTGTTTATAATAGTAATAGTAAAAGTGTAAATAGTAGTCAAGGAAGTTATACTAGTGGAACCGTTAATTCAACAATACCACAAGTACATAGAATGGCAAGGAATGATATAAATTTACCTATATTTAATTGGAATGGGTTGGAGGACCCTGAGCAACATTGGCTCCTATGTTAAGTGTTTTGGACAATGCCATAGGTCCAAGATGAAGCTATAAAAAGAACCCAAATTATCACAACCTTTATAGGTCGTGCACTTGACTGGTAAATGAAACAATTTATGGTCCCAACAAAGATCCCTTAGAATTCATTAGATCAAATCCGGACGTGACTGATAGAAGAATTTAAAAAACCTAAATCTGAGTCGCAATGCATCATAGAACTAAAAGATATCAAGCAATTTCCAAATGAGTATGTTTGGCACTTTGAACAAAGATTTAAAACTCTGATGGCTAAAGTGAGTTTTTAGATGTCAGATGTCCAATATAAAGAATTTTTTATTGGGATGATGCTATCGCATATCCATGTTCCTTTGACGCAACAAAAGATTGAATCCTAGAGAGAATATCTTGATATGTTTATGAAGTTGGAGGATTCACTAGTTGAATAAAATGGTGCGGGAATAATTTAGATACAGTCGCAACTTGACAACCTCGCGTTGCAAATTCAAGATATCAAGAAAGCGAAATACGTACAGGAGGAACTCTGGTGTACACGATGCAGAACTAAATGCCACCATAAAGACTCCTATTCAACATTCATGAATTAGCTTGCATGAGGCACATCAAATCCTATAAATTCTCAAGGAATGCCTTGGTGTAGAATTTGTTAAACCAAAGGTCATCAGCCAGAGGAATTATTTTATTTACATAAAATAGTAAGTTCACCGACCAACCTATATTGTAAATGATGTCAATCAATGGGCCACAATAAGAAAGAATATAGGGAATATCAGTTGCTACAAGAGAAAATAGTGGACACTTATGTAATGAAAAATGATGAACAGATTTAAGCCGAGCGAGCTCAAATACAATACCCTCAACCAAGGGGGGTGGTATTTTTAGAGGCCGAGGATGAAAAGGAGGATTCGGTCACACAAAGGGACAATTCATTTATTATAGTTGCGGACATCCTGGACATTTCACCAGAGATTTCAGTAATCCTACATCGACATGTTTGTATTGCAAAGCATTGGACCATTTCGTTGAAGAATGTCCACAACTGATTGCTAAGTGGCAGGCTAGAAACATGGGAAACTAGAACCCACCTCAAAATGCCAATTCAAACATTCAGAATACTTTTGTTGAGCCTCAAGAGCCTAATATTCTTGTCGTAACAAGAAGGTGTGTTGCGAACGGACTAGATAAAGTAGCACCATACAGACAACCAAGAGTTTGACCGACACAAAAAAAGAAAGTGCCATTTGATGTCTAGAAATAAAAGTAGGTGTTCTTTGATGTGAGTCATGAGATTGTCGATATAAATTGAGCATCGACTCCTGCTAATGTCCCAACATTGAATGAAGGACCAATATTGGAAATGCCTCAACTATTCGAATAGTTATTTCAAAATAAACCGACAGAACATGTCAATAAATTGAAATATTTCTTTAATTTTTTTTAGCACTAATAGAAGATAAGGATGCCTTGGAAAAACTAGCAGCTTTAGTCGAAGAACCTCAAACAAGTGTGCGATTAGAAAAGAAAGTTAACCACATTGGCAAAAGATTGAAAACTGATCACGAGTTAAAGATAAATTCCTAGATAGGTGAAATGAAATGGATTATATCATTTTGGATTTAGGCTTGGATGTTAACATTCTCACCAGAAAGACACAAGAAACTATGGGAAAACCGAGGCGAGTATGGTCTCATGTTCCAATGATACTAGCCAACCAGTTGCTTAGCCGAGTTGGATCCATTAGATGATGCTAATATGGCTTGAATGAAATCTCATGTCTGTTTACGTAT
>LPNX010708369.1:26330-62742 GCA_001517045.1 Pseudotsuga menziesii
TATTGAGCATTGTCGTGCGACATGGAAGATATCTCTGTGACATGAATGGGTTCATCAGTTCATCCACACCTTGGATATGATACTAGGAAACCGGTATACATTGTTCGAGCTGCGGTGAGGAACAATTGAATGGGAAGATCTAGCTTCCATTTTCACATATATTTTTGAATTTGTTGATGATAATTCATCAATTGATGTTGCTTTGCTAGTAATCATAACTAATATAATAGAATACGTCCCTGTGTCGATGTCAAGTTTCCATCAAAGAAGTGTGACAATTTAACATTGGATGGAGTGCTACAATATAACAGGTGAACCTGGCAATGATGATCCACATGAAATAAATATTCCTGAATCTAAGGGTACTAATGCAGTGGAGGGGTCAGGCATACCAAGTGACAAATTTCTGAACCGTCTTGAAAAAATGAATATTGGTTCTCAAGAGAATTCAAAATTTGCTAATATTAGAGATTATTGGAATGATGAGAACATAGGGAAGATTACAAACTTATTGCATGAATTCCAAGTTTTGTTCCGTACTAAATTTCCAGAAATGAAAGGAAGTGTTGTAGATATTGGAGAAATGAAGATTCCCCTAAAGCTTGATGCAAAACCTATTAAACAACAGCCATATATACTCAATCCAAGATATAAAGAAAAAGTCAAGATACAATTACACAAAATACTAGATGTGGGCATTACAGAACCTTTTGAGGAATATGAATGGATTATACCTATGGTGGTGCAAGACAAGAAAACTGGCAAAGTCCATATCTGTTTCAACTTGAGAAAGCTAAATGGTGCTTTCCTGTATGACCCATTTTTGACCTTGTTTACAGATGAAGTATTGGAGAACGTCGAAGGATAATAATTATATTCGTTTATTGATGGATTCTCAGGTTTCCATTAGATAAGGATTGTAAAGGAAGATTGATACAAAAAAACCTTTGTGACATAATGGGGATGCTTCATGTATATAGTAATGCCCTTTGGTCTCAAAAATGCTCTTGCTATTTTTTCTAGAATATTCGTTGTTGCTTTTAAATATTTCATCCATAAATTTTTTGAAGTATACTTTGACGACTAGACGGTCCATGGACTAGTAAAATATCACATTTAAGAGTCTCAGAATGATGCTCAAATGGTGTAGAGAGTTCAATATTTCCCTTAATATAAAGAAGTGCATTTTTTGTGCTCCCTTTGGTATCTTGTCGGGTCATGTGGTTTGTTGAGATGAAATATTGATGGATCCTGCTAAGATTGTGATTATTGTATACCTACCACCACCCATGACAGCAAAAAACTTAAGAAACACTTTGGGATGTACATGGTATCATAGAAAATTTATCACAGGATATGTAGAGGTTACAACTCCTACGGAAAAATTGTTGAATAATATGTCAAGTTTCAATGGAGTGAGCAATATGTCAAGAGAGTTTGGATGTTATTAAAAATAAGATGGTTACAACACCCATATTGGTATTTCCATATTGGAAAAAATAATTTCATGTACATGTCAATGCATCATTAGTCACGCTTGGAATTGTACTTACACAGCCAGGAGAGGGTTCTATTGATCACCCCATTTCATTTGCTAGTAGAAAATTGTCGACGACCGAAAAGAACTATACTACTATAGAAAGAGAAGGACTTGGTATGGTGTACGTTCTATAAAAGTTTCGGCATTATTTGTTGGGAGGACATTTCAAGATGTATACATATCATTCCACATTAAATTATTTGGTGAATAATCCATCATTGGGGGAGAATATTTGTCGATGGCTTCTCATATTCCAGGAATTTGACTTTGAAATTATTGTCAAGTAGGGTCGACTGAATTCATGACCCACCATCTGTCGAGGTTAGAAAGTGGAGAAGAGCATGTTAATATCAATGATAGTCTTCCTAATGCACAATTGTTTGCAATTAAGATGTTTGATGATAATTACATATTAATTGTGCATCTCTTAACTACAAGATATGCACCAGAAAAATTTAGTACAACACATAAGAAGCAATTAGTTGTAAAAGCTATATATTTCTAGGTGATTGTGGGACAATTATATAAAATGGGATTAGATGAAATCCTTCGTCGTTGTGTCTTGGAACATGAGCGACCGATGGTATTGAATGAAGCACATGCCGATGTCGTAGGAGGTCACTATGTAGGAAAAGAAACAATGTGCAAGATTTTACAGGCTAGACTCTGGTGGCCTATGTTGCATGTAGACGCTATAGATTATTATCATAGATGTGATATTTATCAAAGAATTGGAAAATCGTTGCGACGAGATGAGATGTCGTTGGTACCACAAGTGACTTTGCAGGCATTTCAAAAATGGGTTGTTGACTTTGTAGGTCCTATTAATCCACTAGGAAGAAGAGCAAGTGCATGTTATATAATCACTGCGACAGACTACTTGACCAGAAGGGAAGAAGCAATGCTAGCAAGAGATTGTACTGTTGTGACTGCTGCAAGTTTTTTGTTCGACCATGTAGTGACCGGATTTGGATGCCCAAATATTTTGATAAGTGATCAAGGAACACATATTTTGAATCAACTGATTGAAAAATTAACTGAAGAATTTTAGATTCGACACTGAAAGACAACACCATATCACCCACAAGCAAATGGTGTTGTAGAAGCATTCAATAAGATTTTGGAGAATGCATTGAAAAGAATATGTAATGTTCATAGGGATGATTGGGATCAAAATATACCTATGGTATTATAGGATTATCACACAACCTGCAAAAACTTAGCAGGACAAACTCCATTTAGATTGGTTTATGGACAAGAAGTTGTCATGTCAGTAGAATATATTGTACCTAGTCTAAGGATAGTTTTTATTACTGAGATGAAAGATGTTGGTGTCGTAGAAGAAAGATCGTTGTAACTAGTACAATTGGAAGAATACTACTTTGTCACAAGCTATCATCAACATGTCAAGAATGAACGACGTAAATATTGACATGACCGATATATTAAGTTTAAGCAGTTTCAAAATGGAGATCTTGTTCTCCTATATGACAGTAAATATTTGAAGAATCCTGTCAAGTTTTGAACACATTGGTCGTGACCATATGTTATCATCCATATCACTGATGGAGATACAGTCCAGTTAAAAAATTTATATGGTACACCCTTAGAAGGGTTGGTGAATGGAAGTCAACTAAAACGTTATCAAGATAGTTGCACGTCGCTCGACTGAAAAGATAAGTGTTTAAAAAAAATTGGAAGTGTAGTGTTTTGTCGCAAGTTTATGAGTTTTTTGCAAAGTATAGAATGTTGTCGCAGACTATATTTCCGTCACACGATAAACAATTTCACAAGTGAGAGTTCGATAACAGTTAATTTAAGGTAACAAGATATTTTGGAGGAATGCTTTTTGGTCACATCTTCCATTAATGCAGAACAACTACCTGTTTTCCTGACAACCGAAGTGATGGTTTGATTGGTAGTTTTTATTGAAATGATTAGAAATATTGCTCCATGTGACTGAATTCTCTACCACCTTTTCCATTTATTACAGGAGCATGTGATCAAAGAAGTTCTCACATGCATAAAATTATTTCATCTTCACACCAAAGCTTGATCATTCAATTGCATCCAATTGACTAACTTCTTGCATCAAGTTGTCTGTCTACAACACTTTGAGTCAAAGTTGTTTTGTATGAGCTTGGTCATTTTTATTTCGAGCACCAGCATTGTTCCAGAGTCAGGCATGGAGGTTCCTTCCCCTACACCTATTATGGAAGGGACTACATATATTGTCTCACAAGAGACCTTGCCCGCAGAAGTTGTTTCACAACCGAGTCCTCCTATAGAAGTTGTTTTACAACTGACGCCACCTGGAACATCAATAAGAAGTTGGATTGGTTATGGAATTTCTCGCAAACAAACAACAACAAATCCCAATGACGTTGAAGCATCAGGATATGGGTCGACAACCATGTTTCCTGGATATATTCCACTAAGAACAGATGAGTCGCCTCATGTCAAAATTAACAAGAATGCCAAGTATTCGCTGGTAAATCCATCCATCACAAAAGGAGTCCATGTGATGACATAAATTTTCATCGAATTTGAAGAAGATGTGATTCATAGGCCATGATCTGTGAAAGTTTCCTGAACTTGACATTTCAAGGTACATGACCTCGGTGCGAGAGAATGAAAAATTGACCTCTTCACTTGGTCCCAATGGAGTAGGATGGAGTATTGCACAAATCAGAATTATTATCGCGGATGCACATGCCACACTTTGGTCACACTACAGAGGTCGATACGTGCGTCAAGAAGATGCTGGTATATTTTTATGGAGGATTCCTATGGTTGAATCGATAAATTTCAGTGGATGTCGATCTAATAGCCTCAATAACTAGACTTCCTCTTGTAAGAGTCAACCCAACACCCTTTTTCATTGGAAAGTAACATGATTCCAACCTCATGAACTGGATGAAGGAAAAATACAACTTGACAAGAGATACTAGAGGATATTACATTGCCCCTATCAATGACATTGTTTTTTGTTTTTTCGCAAAAGTATTATCATGCAAACTGCTAAGGAAGATGCGGTCAAATGAGTGTACAACGGGAACAATTGTTGTGACAGAGCAGTGTATTATAGTCTTCCAAATGAATTTGTAACACCCCAGTTTTGACCCCGTTTACATTAAAAATGTATATGATGTATATATTGTAATTAATCATGGTGTGGGGATAAAGGAAAAATCTCGTCCATCGGCTTATCATTTTATGTTTCGACGATTAAAATCGACGTCGATGGTATTTTGTGCTAGCCATGAACATTATAATTTTGGATATCATGTAAATATGCAATTTAATTAAAATACCCACAACCAGCTATGTCAATGCAACATTGAAGAAATGGGGGCATGGTTTCCTAAGGATAAGGGGGGGGGGGGGGATATTCAAACCTTTGAGCCAATGTGGAAAATCCAAAATTCAAGGGGAAAACCCATCAAGCTATCAACCACCTTTCTTGTCTTATTCACCCAATCATTTATTTCTGTCAGAAATTGGTTAAGGTAGTTATTGCATCGGGATGGGAAGAGTATGGCAATCCAAATTCGAATTAGAGAAGCCATCAATTTTTGGGAAACCTGATTTTGACTTATGGGGAAAGTTAACACCAAAAAATGCATGCCCATTCTGTTGTTCACCCACGTCCTCCATTTCCTCACGCAGTGGAAGGTTGGAGAGCTCTTGCCTTCATGTTTTTTTGTCTACCTGTGTGTTTTCCCTCACGTGGGCAGCAGTTTTGTTCATTTTTCCCAATGGCTGGGAAGTTGCTTTGGTAATGCTCAGTGCTGGGATCTTTCATTCACGAATTGCTGCCATTTTCTTCATTGTGCATGCCCAGGAAATTCATTTTTCTGTTGTGGAGTGAATGGCCAGTAAAGATCTACGATTTTGGGGTTTGTAGAAGTGGATTTGGCTCATGCAATGCCTAGAATCGTTGTTGAATTCGAATTGCTCATCCTGGTTTCTTTCCCCATTTTACCATTCTTTTTTTGGTTGAAAAATATTTTTCCTCAACCCAGAATTTTGTATCTTTCTATGTGTGCATCTTTTGTTTTGGTCTGAACTGGTTTGGAGTGGAATTGGGTTTGAACTAACTAGCTTGTTAAACCTAGTGTAGGAAGGAACCTCACAGATGGATCTAGAGGGGATGGCTTTCTTCTTTGCACATCTTGAAGAGCACGAGAAGGGAAGGCATAGACCGAGGGACTGTGTAGCAAAGAAGGGGATACCTTGTGTTGGGTGTGTAGATGTCTTAGAAGCCGAGCCAGATCTGGTGTAGGTGTCCCTAGCTCTGTGGTTGAGCTCACTAGCTTAACAGTTCAAGCTTTCCATCTCCCTAGTGGCATGATAAACCCAACTGTGTTTGGCTTGGATGAGTTTTGAAGTGTATTTGGCTATGTCTGAGCCTGTTGTAGTTCCCATATTCCTTGTGGGGATCATTCCCAGCTCAGGGGTGGCAATGCTGTTGAGAGATTGATGAGTGCACTGGCCTATGGTTGGATGGAACGTTGCAACAACATAGTTGGTTGCAGGACAACTCATTTTCAAGATAAGTATTTCTTTTGTATTTGATTTTCTGCAACTATATTTATTTTCTTGATAAATTGTGATGAATAAGATATGTTGAAATGAATTTTCTTCCGCTGTATAATTGCATTTGTTATGCATCCATGTATGTTAGTTCAATTCATTTTTTTATTATGATGTTCATGGGGCTTAGATCCCTAGTCTGATAGAGTAGTCCAGCTGTTACTCGCGTCCTCTCCATCGAGATGAGGAGAGGGGACGTGACCGAATTGGTTGACCTATCTATTGAATGAGTTGCTAGAAGACGTTGTTGTTGCTCAAGAGAAAGGTATTCCTTTTCTTATTTGTGGATTTTAATTTTAATATCATTTGTCACATGGGCTGAGTTGCCACATTACCAGGGGGTGGATGTGCCCGTGCCATGTCGAAGGGCATGATACCAAAACCTTTGGTATGACATGGATAATCAACACCAATAGAAGGATAACAACGTTGAATTCTATTTACTGTTGGGAAGATTAATTACTTATTAAAACAATCAATTCACAACATAAATTATGTATCCAGGGAAACATTTATTATTTCAAGGTCATCATGCAAAATATATGGAAGCTAAAGTTCCTCACTAACATTGGTCATCTAATATGTGTTGCAGCAAAGTAAATCACAAAACATAAAAGTAAATTGCAGAAAGTAAATACTAAAACTAATTCAGACTGTATGGAAAAATAAATTCACACCCACTCTTGCATAATTGAAATACACTCACACTTGCATAAATTAAATTACACTCACACTATGGTTGCAACCATGCTAATATACAAATCTAATACACTTGCATAAATAAATAAACTTGAATTAAAATTACATCTATATATATAAATGAATCAAAGTAAAATGCATACTATGCTAAGCAATAAAAAGAAGTTAGTCTAATTACAAATTATGAAAGTGAAAGAACTATAATCTACATCAACAAAAGAGAAAGACATTAAAGAATTACAATCTATATTACAAAAGAGATAAAAAAGAAATATAATTCTTATTTCATCAAAAATTGGACTTGTTGCTCTAAGAGTACTCCCTTTGGAATGGAGAAGGAACTCTTATTTATACATGAATTTTCCATAACAAATAAAAATGAAAATCCAAAATATCCTCACCAAATTACTAATAAGTTGGATCTTAAAATCAACTCAAATCTAATCACAAATCCTTTGCTAACCTTCATGCTATTTAGGACGCATTTGAAGTCAAATTCGAATTTAGAGATGCGAGTCATCATAACATGCCCAAAAATCATCCTAAGTGACTCCTAATAGCATTTAACTTGTTGGGTCCATCATATATTACAGGGAGGTCTTCAAATGTTTGTAAATAAACCAAATATGCACTCTCATCCACAACCAAATTGTCCCTTTTATCTTCAAATAATTTAACATCATAATTTGAGACATACAAGAAGAATAGAAATAATGGATTTATAAAAATCCATCACCCCTAATGAATATGTTCCTCCTTAGTGGCTTCATGGAGTAGCAGCAACAATAGCAACATGAGTAAGAGCAGTAGTGTTGCAGCTGCAACTGTTTTCCCATATTTTTGAAATTTTGAACCCTCCTTTTTATTTTATCTTATCTGGGAGTGTGCGGATTCATGAACTCTGTTTTGTTCTTCCCTCTGCTACAATTTGGATGGTTTTGAGGTCAACTGTTTTCATGCTTTTTAAAAATTTGTTGTGTCTGCAAATGCTTTGGGTCGTGGATTTTAAGGTTCGATCTGAAAATGTTGTCTTTCAGTGCAATCGAAAGTCCATCGCTGCACTGCCGAAGTCTTTCGAAACTTAACATTTTTTTGATTTGTTTTTTCGGAGGCTAGTTGAACATGAATCGTGACCATAGTTCTCTATGTGGCCGCCGTTTTGGAAACCTTGTTGTTTATCTTACCGATGTTGTAGAGATCCTTATTTTATTTTTTCTGATCCGTAGTCTTAAAGTTTTTGATCGTCGAAGTTTTCATTGGTTTGCAGAAGCCATAGTTTGATTGTTACTCACCGTTGCGGCTCCTCAATGAACTAATCGCCCGACGCTGCTATTCCATTCGCTGATGGTTTGTCCTGGATTTCGTCGATCTTTTCTTTTTGTTGCAGAATCCATTTTCCATCCACTTTCCGCCGTTGCGGCTGCGTATTGATCTATCCTGCCGAAGCTTTATGATTAGTCTTTTCAATCCTCGATGCCTGGATGGCAGTTGTTGTTGTTTTATTTTTGCTGAAGGATAATTCTTAGTCTTGATGTTTCCATGGATTTACTGCTTAAACCTTTGCTTTTCGATGATTTGTTTTCTATATCGGAGCATTTTAATGTTTGATCGGAGGGTTAGTCTCCTGTGTCACCGACATGGCGGTTGCGATGAGATCATCATCACCGGCATTTAGTCATGGAAACTTTCGATCGCTACATTTTTAGTTTGATCGTCAAATCCGCAGTCTGATGGTCTTCCGCCGTTGCGACTCCTCAGTGAACTGATCATCCGATTGTTATAGTTTTTTTGCCCACCGAAGTGGATTATCTGCCAAACGATTAGTGTGTATTGCTTCCGATTGTCGGTAGGGTTTTCCCACTGTGTTTTTGTTGTGTCGTTACTCTACTTTATGGGATGGTGGAGTTTTCCCATGAGTGCGGGTCGAGTCAAAGTTTCTGTGATGAAGAGTGCAGTTTGGGGGTTTTGGTGTACTGAAGAGTGGTGGTTACTTTGTCTTTTCATGCTTTACATTTGTTTATAGTTCATTTCATATAATGCATGTATTGATGCAATTCATGTTACTTTGTCAAACGCTAATTGATCTAATGACTGGTTATTCATGATAGGGTGATTACTGTTGTAGAGAAGACGTATCGAAAGGACAAAGCAGAGGGGAGCTAGCCGAAGAAAAGAAAAATGAATAAGCAGAAATAGAGAATGAAGAAGCAAGTTGGGTTCAAGCTCAACTGGATCTAGCAAGAGACCAACGAATTACTGAGCAAAATAAATAGGGGTAGAGGCCCAGGCTTGGAAAAGTTCGGTAGTTACCAAGCTGGTCCCTTTTTTTTCATAAAATTGCTCTTAAATCATAAATCTGAAATGTAACGTTTGTATGAATCATGAGCACTCACAAACTGACAAAACTGTGAGATTAAAACGGTTGGGGGAGCCTGAAGGTCATGGGGGCGGGGAAACTCAAAGGTTTTGTGGCTTGTAGTATAAGTATAGGAGAGTTAGAGGGGATAAAGGACTTTTTCCCAGTTAGATTTGTGAAGACATATTGTAAGAAGAACTATTTCCTTTTGCAATAGATAATTATAGTTTTCCTGTTGGAGAAAGCTTGGTGGAATGTTCAAATGTTGTGCTATGGATTTGTTGAAGAGGAACTATTTCGTTTTTAGCTTTGTGTCCATTAACTGTGAGATCGTTCTAATTCTTTGAACCTATGTTCTTGTATGAATGTTCTCTGGTTTATTTTATGAAAATTTCCACTATGAGTAATGAATGTTGTTCATAAACAATTGGCTATCTGGCTGTTCAAATATCTTTAAATGTTCATGTGTTTTGAAAGAGGTATCAACTATCTGTGATTTATCATAATGCATGTACAAAATACATTACTCATTAATAAATGATAATCTTGCTCCCTAGGGATAGGTTAGGTAGTTAGTTTTAATTTCTTGCTGTGTGTGATTTAGATGCAAGAGAGTCTAAGGTGAGAGGTAAGAACTTGCGCATCACATTGTGACCACTCCTTGTATTTTTCTTCAATCTGCATTTTAGATAGGCACTTGCATGTCATACTTAAAACTAAAAACACAAAAAATATACACGGTAGATCGGGCCGCAACCAGTAAAAACTTTTATTTTTGTTACTTGACCTATGGTAGCCGGACTGCAAACCGGATAGATTCCCTACACCAAACAGTCACGGGCTAGTTGGGAACGTTGACTGGGGAGAATCCCTTGTTGTTGTTGCCTACGAATTTCCAAGCCTCAACAGTTTCTGGTGCTAGAAGGAGGACCACTAGTGCATGGGTGGCCAGGGAAATCCATTTCCTTGAAATAACTCCACCAGTGATAGTTTTGAAAGCAATTTGTTTCCTGATCCAAATACTGAAGAGAATAGAGAACATTTGTTTGCTGTGGACAACCAAGTAGTAAATGATCTGAGAAGACACACACGGGATTATGTAAAGAGTATTATAGGATTACCCATCATCCTTGATTTACCCCGAAGAGAGTACAAGAAGAAAGACCGTCCCATCTTGGAAGATTCAGTGTTGGTTGGAGATTTGGAAGAGTTGGTAGAAGTAGTGTTACAGGAAGTTGTTTAGATTTTAAATCAAGTAGGCCCAAACACACCTTATGGTTCTCCTGTGCGGACTCCTGCTCCTTCACCTCCTCACTCTCCACCCAGACTCATGGCAGGTGTAATTGTAAACCAGCGACCTAACCCACCAAACCCACCACCGGCTTGGAAAGCCAGATCACCCCTGAACCTGACACCTTCTTTGCATGATTTACCTCAAGATTTTGAAAACATGCTGCCCAAGTTTTATCCAAATGAGAAGATGTTAGTAGATGACCATTTGCAAAGTTTTTATTTGGAAATAGAAGGATTAAGGGCTGCGGAGCATGAGGATGTCATTTGTATACTTTTTTCGCATACCCTTAAAGGAGCAGTAGCATCATGGTATTTCGGTTTGCCTGCAAACTCTATCCCAGATTGGGATACCTTTGAAAGGATTTTCAGAAGTAAGTATGCAACCTAAAAAATTCATGCATCTCTCATGAAAGGACTGTGCGCCTTAAATAAAGAAAGAAAAGAGAAGGTGCATAGTTTTACCCAAAGATTCACAGCCTATCTTAAGAATTTTTCTGAAGCTGACAAACCCTCAGATAAAGTTCTGATTGAGTATTATACCTTAGCTCTAGGACCTGAGTTGGCCATGTTTGCCAAAATGAAAGCCAAGCTTACGCTAGCAGAGACTTATGAAGAAGAGGAGAGAGTAGAGGCTGAAAAAGAAAGCATCGAAGATTATCCTGAATTGTCAGGAGAAAAAAATGTTGGGAGGAAAGCTTTGTTATTTACTAAGCCTAAAGAGGAGTAGTCACCAGATTTCAAAGGAATGGCAAAGATGATGCAGAAGCTCTCTAACCGAATCATAGACTTGGTTAAGGAAAAGGAATCCCAAAAGTTATATAAGCCTTATTACAAGAAAAGGGAAGATAACAATCAATCCCAAACCCCTCTGCATAGCCCTACATCTATGAACTTAACGGAGGTAGGAATGGATAACTTTTGCACTTTCCACCAACAACCCCATTCTGAAAAGAATTGTCCTTAATGGATAAATTCAATGACGTTGGTTATGAATCAGCTGTTGGATTCCAAATTAACTGAAGACAACGATGAAGAAGGGAAATACAACAATAAATCAATAGAAAAACAGGAGGATGAGGCCATGGTTTTATGGGACTGTGTATCGTTGTTTGATGTCGAGGAAGAAAAGGATCTGAGACATGAGGACATCCTGGAAACAAATTTAATGATGAGAAGCCAGGGGTTGATTAAGGAAAGCAGCCTTATGCTCCCGAAGATTAAGAGACTTCAAAAGAATGTTAAGAAATTTCAAAACAACTCCTCAACTAATAAAATTCCAGAATCTACCATCACTAGTCAAAATCCTAGATAGATCAACATGCCTACTAAGCCCAATGAAGAAAAGATAAATAATGTTAAACCGAATCTCATAGGACATAAGATGGATTATGACATTGTGGAGGATATCAAAAAGGTAAGGGCAAACATCTCATTATTTGAAATGTGCAATGTGCTGCAGCAAAAAGAAAAGCTATTGAAAGCACTTGAAATATGAGAGGAGAGGCTGCTCACTGACAATCAGCCCCAAGAAGAAGAAATTGGTGAAGCAAGTGTGGGAGGTAAGCCTAAATGCAAGACTCCACCTTTTCTCCTTATGTTTGAAATTTTCAACCACAACGTGCATAACTGCCTAGTAGACTCGGGGGCGTCAGTCAATGTCATGCCACTGTCGATTTGCAAAATGATAAATGGACAACCTAAACCATCTACCTGGAGGGTCATTCAGTTGGATAGAACAAATGTGAAGGTAATTGGGGAAATGGAGGATGTTCTCGTTCGCTTCTCTTCAAATGATAAGGTATGTCAATTCATTGATATTGCGGTGGCTGACATACCGGAAGCTTAAGGACTTGTTTTGAGCAGAGATTGGTCGGCAAAGCTGAATGGATATTTTGCCTCGGACTGGTCACATCTATGGATACCATATAAAGGAAGCCCAAATCAAATTAAATTTTTGAGGGAGCCCCACATGAAACCCAATGTTACTTAGTTCGAAGGTAAAAATGAACCAGTGGATTCTGTTTTGGGAAATTACTTTATTGAGTTAGAACCAGGAAACTATCAAGCAGAAGAAGCCAACGATACATCAGACGCTGAGCCTGATCTCCTTTGGTTTTCACAGGCTGATGAAATTGATTGTAAAATAGTAGAATTAGCTGTAGATGTAGATGTTAATTCTCACACAGTAGTGGTTAGCGATTTTTGGACGCTTTTCTTTGATGGTTCTAAAAGGTCAGGAGCCGGCTGTGTCCTGATTGACCCTAAGAAAAAGAAACATTTTCTTTCACGTAGGTTAGAGTTTGAATGTACCAATAACACAGCTGAATATGAAGCATTAGTTCAGGGACTAAGAAAAGCAATTGAATTAAAGGCAAACAATCTGAAAGTGCTTGGAGATTATGAAATAATTCTAAAACAAATTTGAAATCAAATACATTTCATTTCTCCTCATTTAAAAGCTTATCAAAATGAAGTATGGGATTTACTTAAATGTTTTAATGCATTTAAAATTGTATCGATTCCAAGACTTAAGAATGCAGCAGCTGACTTGTTGGCCACCTTAGCTGCGAGGCTTGTGCCCTCTAATAATCGGTGCTCTATTGAATTACTTTTTAGGCCTTCGGTGCCAGATATGATCACCAACCTACGAGTGTTCGATGATGATCAGAAGATTCTAGAATGCCTGAAAAATGACGAGACCTTCAAAGGGGCAATTATTGATGATGAAGAACATCAAGCCGAGCTAAAATTCGATAATTTTATTCCTAAAGGAGTCGGGACTTTGGAGTGAATGTTTGATTTAAACAAGAAATTCAGGAGGCCAGTGAATGTGAAGACTCATAGCTCATCTCTACAGTTCGAGTTGATTAATTTGGGGACTGAAATTGGGCCTAAATATGTGAATTTGGGAAAATGTTGCTCCCCAGGTGAAAGGAATAAGTTTATCAGTCTTTTCAAACAATTCAAAGATGTTTTTTCCTATATGTATGAAGATTTGAAGACATATGACACCAATATTATTCAACATGTTATCCCCATCATATTTGGAATCAAACCTTATCAACAACCTTTAAGGAAAATGCATCCAAAATTAGAACCTTTAATCCAGAATGAAGTTAAGAAACTATTGGATGCTAGAATTATCTTCAAAGTTAAACACTTGGAATGGGTTTCAAATCTGGTACTGGTAAGGAATAAATCTAGAGAAATTAGGCTATGTGTGGATTTCAGAAACTTAAATCGCGCTCCAGATAAAGACAATTATCATGTTCCACCCATGGAACAGATATTGCAAATGGTTTCGGGTTCTGAACTATTCTCTTTATTATATGGATTCTCAGGCTACAATCAAGTATTAGTACTTGAAGAAGATAGACTTAAAACGACATTCAGAACTAGGTGGGGAACTTTTGCTTACAGAAGGATTCCCTTTGGACTCATAAACGTTGGAGAGACTTTCTAGAGGGCTATGGACATAGTTTTTCGTGGTCTAATTGGCCGCAGTGCTGTAGTATACCTCTATGACATCACAATATTCTCAAAGAAAAGAGAGGAACATGCATTTCATCTAAAGAAGATTTTTGAACGCTACCGAAAATATGGTATCTCACTAAACCCAAAAAAGTGTGTATTTGTCGTTATTGAAGGTAAGTCGTTGGGCCACATGGTATCTAAGAAAGGGATCTCCATAGACCCAGAGAGGATCAAAGCTATCAAGTAGATTCCTTTACCCCATAATAAAAGGGCATGCAGTCATTTATGGGGACAATAAATTTCGTGCAAAGGTTTGTGCCAGATTTCGCTCAAATTGTTAAACCTTTGCAACAAATGGTAAAACAAACTGTACAATTCAAATGGAATGATGTAGAGAAGAACACATTTAGTAAAATAAAGACAGCTGTTGTGCACTCACCCTCCCTCAAAAGTCCAGATTTTGAGAAAGATTTTATTTTGTACACTTTTGCATCTGATGATTCACTAGCAACTGTGCTTACCCAGAAGGAAGATGGGGGAGATGAGTTCCCCATATCATTTATGAGCACTGGTCTGCAAGGGGCTGAATTAAATTACCTAGTTGTGGATAAACAAGCTTATGCCATGTTCAAAGCGGTAAAACAATTCAAGCCATACATACTTAAGAACTGGACAAAGGTAATCGTTCCACACCCAGCTGTGAGGTCTCTTTTCGTACGAAAGGAGTTAGGAGAAAGAAGAGGCACCTGGGTAACAACTCTACAGGAGTATGACCTTGAATTCAAGCCAGCCTCCATAGTTGAAGGGTAGGGATTGTGCAAACTAATGACTAAAAGTAAAGACAATGAAGAACATGACTGGGAAGACAAAGCTGAGTTACATTTGATGGATGTTTGTCCTCTTTTCACAGCTTCGAACTCCTGGTATCAAGACCTTGTGCATTAACTTCAAATGGGATTGTTGCCGGAACATTGGAATTCTAAGCAAAGAAGAGCACTGCGTCTTAAATCAGCCTCATATCATATTATTGAAGGAATATTATTTAGAAAGAATTATGATGGATTTCTTCTTAGATGCTTAGAGAAAGAAGATGTGAAGAAGGTCATGATAGATTTACATGATGGGCCTGCTGGAGGAAATTTCTCCGGAGATACTACAGCTCATAAAATTCTCAGAGCCAGATACTATTGACCCACAGTGTTTAAAGATGCACATGTCCATGTCAAAAAGTGCGACATTTGTCAAAGGTGTGGTGGAAGACAAGTTAAAGCAGTAGGGCCATTAAAGCCTATAATGATAACAGAACCTTTTGAGCAGTGGGGGATGAACATCATTGGATAGATAAAGCTAAATTCTTCCTTGCAACACAAATATATTCTGACAGCAACTGACTACTTCACTCCTTGGGTCAAAGCCATTCCGTTGCGTAAAGTAAATGAAGATGTGGTCATGGAATTCTTGCAATATCATATTATGACCAGGTTTGGAGTTCCAATTTCTGCAGTTTTTTATAATGATACTTACTTTTCTTCTATCAGATTAACTGCATTTGCTCACAAGAAAGGAATTAAGTTGCATTACTCTACAAATTACTATCCACGGGGAAATGGTTTGGGTTAATCTATGAACAAGAATCTGATTAGGATTTTAAAAAAGACAGTGATAGAAAATCAGAGGAGTTGGCACTCAGCTTTACCAAATCCTCTTTGGGATGATAGGGTCACCCCCAAGACTTTGTTAGGTGTGTCCCCATATACCCTTGTTTATGGAAAAGAGGCCATTCTACTCCCCAATATCATGCTACCCTCTTCCATAATAGCTTAGGAATCCAGAGGATCAGATAATGAAGTCTTGAAGATAAGGATACATAGTCTTTTGAAGGAAGAGGAATCTAGATCCAGGGCCAAAGAACGTTTTAAACAACAACAGGAGGTAGTAAAGAGATGGTTTGATAAACACAAAGTTGGAACAAAAGAATTTGAGGTGGGAGATTTGGTTCTCAAATGGGACCACCCCCATGATGAGAAAGGAAAACACACGAAATTTCAACAGTTATGGGTAGGTCCTTTCTAGATTGCGGCAAAACTTGGCCCCTCAACCTATAAATTGCAAGATTTACAGGGGTGGGAAGAGAACTTACCAGTAAATGGTTTAGTTCTCAAACCTTATTTTCCTTGAGTTTTGTTTTTGTTCTTTTGTTTTGTACATAAATAGTTTGCTTTGTTTGTTTACATTGATTTGTTTTATTTCTGTTGGTTTTAGTTAGATTTTGGTTGATTTCAATAAAAGAGGAAAATTTTTGGTTGCATGGAGAGC
This sequence comes from Pseudotsuga menziesii, assembly GCA_001517045.1. Lineage (NCBI taxonomy): Eukaryota > Viridiplantae > Streptophyta > Pinopsida > Pinales > Pinaceae > Pseudotsuga > Pseudotsuga menziesii. Next base: position 42,605 of record LPNX010708369.1, read on the forward strand.
ATCAGAATTCTGGATTAGCTAAAATCCTTGATCATAAGATTGTGTACTATTGTTTTATCTGAAATAATTTCTCCTAGTTTAGCAGTTTTCCTAAATGGCTATGAACACATTGAAGTCCTACTTAATCCTTGTAAAATAAATCAGGATCAAAAGGTCTGGAATACTATTTTGAGGCTCCATCCATCTCACATTTAAAAATGTCTTAGGGAGTGACAGCAAAAGGCCCATGGAAAGGAAGTAGGGTAAACAATATATTATATATAAATGATCCCATGCCAAGAATTGAATGCCAAAAGGCAAATAAGAGTCAAAAGCTCCTAAGAAAGCAATATGTATCAAAACAAAGTACTGAACTATATGAGTACAAAATTGCCAAAATTTCTTCTCCGTCTGTGAGCTGGAAATTAAATATATCTCTCACACAAAAGGACACTATGGATAGAGGAGCCTAAATAAAAAATTCAAAAAGAAAGGCATGCAGGAGGACTCAAAAAAGGAAAAAAGGTCCAAAAGCACAAAAAGTGCAAAATGGCATGGGAATGAGGAACAAATGAATATTTCTGTTTACCATATGTTACGATCCTGTGGTGTCCAAGCTGGAAGCTACCTAAAGACAGAGGTAAAAATGAAACTCATATTCTTGGCCTTGAAAGAGTTATCTTGACTTTGAAATCTTGGTTTCCATTTTCCTAAATTGGACTACCCTCAATGATTAAAAGTACATATATTTTCCATTTGGAAAATACAGACATCTAAAAGAATTCAACATGTTGGTTTTATTGTTAAACAGTCTATAAATTGTCCAGAGATCTAGGTTCACCAGGTAGTCACCAATTGTTGCAGCTGCAACTGTTTTCCCAAATTTTTGAAATTTTGGACCCTCCTTTTTATTTTATCTTTCCTGGGAGTGTGTGGATTCATGAACTCAGTTTTGTTCTTCCCTCTGCTATAGTTTGGATTGTTTTGAGGTCAACTGTTTTCATGCTTTTCAAAAAATTGTTGTGTCTGCAAATGCTTTGGGTCATGGAGTTTAAGGTTCAATCTGAAAATGTTCTCTTTCAGTGCTATCGAAAGTCCATCGTTGCACCGCTGAAGTCTTTCGAAACTTAACATTTTTTTGATTTGGTTTTTCGGAGGTCAGTTGAACATGAATCACGGCCATAGTTCTCTATGTGGCTGCCATTTCGGAAACCTTGTTGTTTATCTTACTGATGTTGTGGAGATCCTTATTTTATTTTTGTCGATCCATAGTCTTAAAGTTTTTGATCGTTGAAGTTTTCATTGGTTTGCGGAAGCCGTAGTTTGATTGTTACCTACCATTGCGGCTGCTCAATGAACTAATCGCCCGACGCTGCTGTTCCGTTCACCGATGGTTTGTCTTTCCTTTTGCCGATGTTTTCTTTTTGCTGCAGAATCCATTGTCCATCCACCTTCCGCCGTTGCGGCTACGTATTGATCTATCTTTCCAATCCTCGATGCTTGGATGGCAGTTGCTATTGTTTTATTTTTTCCGATGAATAATTCTTAGTCTTGATGTTTCCATGGATTTACTGCTTAAACCTTTGCTTTTCGATGATTTGTTTTCTCTATAGAATCATTTTAATGTTTGATCGGAGGGTTAGTCTCTTGTGTCGCCGACACGGAGGTTGCGTTGAGCTCATCATCGCCGGTGTTTAGTCATGGAAACTTTCAATCACTCCATTTTTATTTTGATCATGGAAGCCACAGTGTGATGGTCTTCCGCTGTTGCGGCTCCTCAGTGAACTGATCATCCGATTGTTATAGTTTTTTCACCTGCTGAAGTGGATTATCTTCCAAACGATTAGTGTCTATTGCTTTCGACTGTTGGTAGGGTTTTCCCACCATTATTTTGTTGTGACGTTACTCTACTTTATGGGATGGTGAAGTTTTCCCATGAGTGCAGGTTGAGTCAAAGTTTCTGTGATGAAGAGTGCAGTTTGGGGGTTTTGGTGTACTGAAGAGTGGTGGTTACTTTGTCTTTTCATGCTTTACATTTGTTTATAGTTCATTTCATATAATACATGTATTGATGCAATTCGTGTTACTTTGTCAAATGCTAATTGATCTAATGACTAGTTATTCATGACAGGGTGATTGCTATTATAGAGAAGACGTATCTAAAGGACAAGGCAGAGGGGAGCTAATCGAAGAAAAGAAAAATGAAGAAGCAGAAATAGAGAATGAAGAAGCAAGTCAGGTTCAAGCTCAACTGGATCTAGCAATAGACCAACGAATTACTGAGAAAAATAAATAGGGGCAGAGGCCCAGGCTTGGAAAAGTTCGACAGTTACCAAGTTGGTCCCTTTTTTTCCATAAAATTGCTCTTAAATCATAAATCTAAAATGTAACGTTTGTATGAATCATGAGCACTCACAAACTGACAAAACTGTGAGATTAAGACGGTTGGGGGAGCCTGAAGGTCATGGGGGCGGGGCAACCCAAAGGTTTTGTGGCTTGTAGTATAAGTATAGGAGAGTTAGAGGGAATAAAGGACTTTTTCCTAGTTAGATATGTGAAGACATATTGTAAGAAGAACTATTTCCTTTTGCAATAGATAATTACAGTTTTCCTATTGGAGAAATCTTGGTGGAATGTTCAAATGTTGTGCTATGGATTTGTTGAAGAGGAACTATTTCGTTTTTAGCTTTGTGCCCATTAACTATGAGATCGTTCTAACTCTTTGAACCTATGTTCTTGTATGAATGTTCTCTGGTTTATTTTATGAAAATTTTCACTATGAGTAATGAATGTTGTTCATAAACAATTGGCTATCTGGTTGTTCAAATGTCTTTAAATGTTCATGTGTTTTGAAAGAAGTATCAGCTATCTGTGATTTTTCATAATGCATGTACAAAATACATTACTCATTAATAAATGATAATCTTGCTCCCTAGGGATAGGTTAGGTAGTTAGTTTTAATTTCTTGCTGTGTGTGATTTAGATGCAAGAAAGTCTAAGACGAGAGGTAAGAACCTGCGCATCACATTGTGACCACTCCTTGCATTCTTAATCAATCTGCATTTTAGAGAGGCACTTGCATGTCATACTTAAAACTAAAAACACAAAAATATACACGGTGGACCGGTCCACAACTAGTAAAACCTTTTATTTTTGTTACTTGACCTATGGTAGCCAGACCGCAAACAGGACAGATTCCCTACACCAAACAGTCATGGGCTAGTTGGAAATGTTGACTGGGGAGAATCCCTTGCTGTTGTTGCCTACGAATTTCCAGGCCTCAACAAGTAGTAATGACTTAATAAATCATCATATAAAAATATCAAGTATCCAATTTCATTGATCTTCAACCATATGAGTTGCGACAAATATCCTAGAGTAACAATAATTGGCATGGAGCTGGTTCTACAAAAAAACATCAAGCTCATCCATGTTTCAAAGATAAGTGCAAATTATGTTATTTTTCCAATGTTTAATTATAACTCATATGAAATACTAATGAAATGCACATGGAAACCACCTTAGGTATAATCCCGCAAATAAGCATAAAAATGGAATAATAAGCATTAATACAAGGACATGGGAATGCAAGAAGGGATTAAAAGTAGGCAAAATGTAGTGTGAAATAGGGACATTTCCATGGTCCAACACTTACATGGTGAGACACTAAGGCACCATTTTGGGAATCAGACAAGGATTGTTGTGAAGACTATCCAACAATTTTGCAACATTATTAGATTTTCGGTCGGGCCTCATCACATTTTTTCACAACCAAGATAATATACTGAGAATCAATGGATGGCTACCCAATTTAAGCTAACAAAACAAGACATTGAAATTATTGTTCCTGACTAGCTCGAGGAGTGGAACCAACTTGTCGTAGAGGAACATTTATCTATTGAACTAGACACGTCGATGAATGGCACAATAGGAACTCAAGGAGAATAGCCGCCAGTAGAAGACAACCCATGAAGCTCTCTCTATGATAGTAAAGATGAATCTAGTGGAACCCCAACATATCCAGAATTGGTGGATAAGAGAAAATGATTCAAAATATCTGAGAAGAGTCATAAGAAGCATAAGGTCGACAAAGCATCTGGAATTGTTGGTATTACTAACGATGGTTATAATCTTATTTCGGATTGAATGGAGGAAGTGTGAAATGAAAGTTGAAAAAATATGGATGAAAGGCATCCTGAATTGGTCAGTACCATTATGGACTTACTGCAGACTCTTTGTATCGTAGTAAAGGAAGTTAGAGTAGCAGTTGAATGAGAACTGTATCCATCTGTGTCATGGGAAGAAGATGGTTCATTTGAGGAATGTCCTGTCGAGGTTCCCTTGACACCACCACAAAGAAAAATTAAAATGGTTGCTAAAGTAATTGACTTAGGAATGCTTGAACACAATGCCATGATCAAGGATATTGATAATGTGAATCTTTATTTTTCTATAGTTTCAATGTATCTCCTCTATACTATTTAGCAAGATGCACTAGAGGAGATGAAGACAAGAGAGCGTGAGATATTTGGCCAGCTAAAACACTCCAAGAATACCATTGCATCGCTGAAAAATCAAGTCAAGGAGACATAGTAGAAAGAAAAAACTTGGAAATACGACAGACATATGGATGAAGCTGTCACACTTACTTGCAATAACTTCTATGATGCAGGAATTACACTTGAGATGCTTCTAGATGCAAAAAAATTTCGACTAGGTGAGGTGGTTGACAACCTCCGCAAATGAGTCACAGAGATGGAAACAAAGATGACCCCCAAAACACCTCCCGAGGTACTAGAAGATCGATGAAAGGAAGTAACTAAAACTGCATGGAAGATTGAGGAGACAGAGGCACTTTGTGCCAAAGCATATGAACAGGTTTCTCAGTCATGGGAATCCTTGATAGATGATACATAATTGGAACAAGTAAATGAGCAGCTTCATAATGCTAAAGTGGATTTTAATAAGCTAAAGGTTGAATTGAAAAAATTGTCGCGAGTAGAAAAGATGAGTAAGGTTGTTGATTTGAAAATATTACAGCAATAGGTTGCTATACTGTGGACACAATAACAACAACGAGCATACCATGTTGCAGTAATACAAACTAAGGAAGAGAAGGTTACATGAATAATCTAACCAATTCATGAAAAGGTGCGACAGGAATTGGGCACAATAGGAATACCAACTTTGGAACATATTAGTTCCAAACTTGTGAAACAATTGCAGAAAGTACATGAAGATGTGTGAGAAGACATAGAAGCGGTAATGAAAATGTATCAGGAGTTCTGGAGTAAACTGGACTCGACAAAAAATTCAGAATAAAATGGCTCGAGACGAGCCACAGGTGAGTGTTGGGGGCATATTATCCCTACAAAAATATAATAGAATTTTGTTTAAAAAAAATGAAGATTTAGGTCTCACAATGAGCAAAGATTGCGATGGAAAAGGATGCGACAAAAGAAGAGAAGACGAAGTCGAAACCAAAAGTTCAACCTATTTTTGTAAGAGTTAGTTAGTAAGAGTCAACTAGACTAATAGTCTATTTTGGGAAATAAGCATGATTGTAAATTGGGCCGATAACGCATGCATTGATGTAAACAGGATGTTTTGAGTTAAGAGAACAACCCATCGTCTAACAGTTGAGAACATGTCGATGGGTAAGACAATAATTGTGAAAAGAATAAGAAGGGTCGATCCAAGCTATGCGCAGATTTCAAAGGGATGACGACGAGAGGAGGACCTCGAGGATGAGAAAGAGTGACCTAGACATGAGAGCATGAGAAGAATAAAACCAAGATGGATTGTAAAGAATATAGATATAGGATTCTACAAGCTATGTGCGCAGACCAAAGGTGCTTGAAACATTACTCATGCCAGATGAAGAGTGCCTTTATGGTTTTTCTCGTATGGGTTTCCATGTTAAATATGTGTCTCTGTGTCTATGTTGAATAAATATATAATATATATGTGCCTATGGTGAATCAATATCTATTGTGAATGAATTTAGCTAAATGTGTCAAGCATATAACGGTATAATAATATGGAATGTCAGTAAATGTGTGTTAAATGATATATATTACATGCTATTTATGTATGTCGACAGATCAATAGGATATATTCTTTGATGTATGAATGAATAAATAAGTCCATGACCTGGTTTCTGTCAAGTGACCTAATGATGATGTGATAAGAAAATCCCCTTCCATAACTGCAAAAACATGGTTCTGGTAGTCCCCATAGATATCTCAGGTGAGACGTCACTTGCATTGTAGGTTTTGCCGATGGAGTTATACTCTATCGAGCTGATATATTGGTACTTGTTGACAGATAAGGAAATCTGAACCCAGGTGAACAGAAAAGACACCAACATCACATTACATTAATTATTCCCATTTGGTACCCATTACATATATTATTCCCATTTAGGTACCCATTACATCATTTATTCCCCTTGGATACCTCCCTAGGTACCCGATATTATCCTCCCCTAGATATATAACAGGGAGCTGCAAGAACCAAGTTTCTGTACTGATGAAGGGGAACTTCGCCATACAAAACTACAACATAAATAACTACCTTCGAAATATCATAGAATGCAATTGAAATCCAAAAATTTATCCATGACATTAACCATTTTCATAACAAAATAAATATCCATTATAGCAACATTTCACCCATTCATACATTCATAGTTTCATTTATGCATTAATTCATCACACACACAACATGCACAATAGACACTAGGATTTTAACGTGGAAACCCAAGATGGGAAAAAACACAAAAGCACTCATTTATTATGAATAGTTGCAACTCGAACACTTTAAGTTTGTGCACACAATGTATAGGCATTTCTCCAAAACTTCATTACAATGGATTTGTGCACAAATCCTATATATCAATCATTATACTTGTGACTCTAACTTAGGCTTCAAAAAAAACATGACATAGTTCTTCGACCAGATATTAAAAATCTCTTTCTTCTCTCAAAAACTTGCTACCCCAAAAAACCCCAACCCATTACATATTTATAGCCTCTAATGGTGATTTTACAATTTGTTCCCACTACTTGATCCCATAAATATAAGTGGGCACGCTTCCTAACTGTCTAACCAATCTTTTGATTGGACTTTGTCAAAGCAAGTAGTTGTCCTTTATCTTCTCTAGAAACTTTGGATCTGTCCGCTTTCTTGACCACTCCATCGTAGCCTCATTCACACTTCGACTAGTTCTTCAAAACTGGTACCCAAAATGTCCAAAATATGCCTAGGGCCAATAAGTCCCCAACACTCACATGTGGCTCATCCCAAGCCATTTTACATGGAAGATGATGGCATGTGCAACTTTAAATGAAAGTCTTGGTATACTTTCATTACCTGTTCAACCCATATCTACACATCTTTCTTCAGCTTGATCACTTCGTCAACAAACTCATAAGTGAGGTGTTCTGAACTGAGCATCTCAACAATTGACAAATCCTACTTAATCTATTGGTGGTTTGGGCCAATAGCCTCATAAAACTACTTAGCTTTTACTTGCATTTCTTCAACTTGTTATGTTCTCCTCTGTAGTCGAACCTACAATGTGTTTATCTCTTGCTGCAATGCCTTATTTTCTGCACACTTCCTCATCTTCTCGACTGGTGGAAGATTCTTGAGCGAACTCCGTAGATTACCCATATTTTTCTCGGCTGAATTAAGTTTATTTGTTATTTCCTGTAGCTCGATATCCTCAAACAAGGCTCCCCAAGACTGAGAGACCTCCTCGTAGGCCTTTGCACAATAAGCCTCGACTTGTTGAATTTATTGGATGACCTCCTGAACTTACTTTTGTCCTTGTTCAATTACTTCAAGAGGAGTGCTAGGAACTAACTTAAGTTCCAACTCTTCAGTCTTCTATCAGAATCCATTTATGGCTTCCCCTAACTACAATATTTTGGCCTATGGGACCATTTCCAGGACAATTGCTACTTTTGGGACTCTGTGACGAGCAACATCAATAACATTTTATAATATCTTCCTATCATGTCGTAGATGCTCTTTCTTCCATCGGAGTTCTGTTGACTATGTTTCCATAGTAGTAGCTTGACTTTTGAACTTATTCATCTTATCGTACACCGACTGCTCCTATTCCTTTACATCTTTTGCATCCTTTTACTAGATGTTGTGTAACATGTACATCGACAAAACATTCATGTTCGGGTCAATGTAGCCCATATTGTGTACCACGATATTCAATTTATTGTTGTCCATGTTTAGTGTTGTAGGGCAATCTGAACTCTATGATCATTTGCTGAAGTTGTAAGTTCTCGGGTTGATCGTCAGATGGCCCTTATTTTGATTACCCCTCTCCTTGATTCTTAGTAGTCTCTACTGGAGTGACTATGACATGGACCTCATTAACAAACTTACATAGTACTTGACGAAGATCAATGACCCCCACAAAAATTGTTGTGGTTCTTTCATCGACTGACTTCCTATTTTCTTCTGCAATGTCTTCCATCTTATCGAATAGCATGTTGAAATCATCATTCATTCACCCCCACACAGTGTTATCTTTGAAAAAAAATTGCTTCTTCTTCCCCTTCTTTGCCATCTCAACAACTTTCCACTTTGCCCCCAATTCTAGGTTTGTCGAGGTGGCATTGGGTTCCTGGTCGCTGTCATGGTGTGAGATTGGCGGGTTCTCTTCATCTTGATTCCCACGTTGATGTGCGCTATATGTACCTTTCGAATAGGGTTCTTCTTCAAACAAAGATTTAATCATCTACCATAGGTTCCTTCCACTCTCTTGGCCATTCTTGATAATGGCATCAATGTCTGCCTATATTATTCTAAACTCAGTTGTTAACAATTGGTGTTGTGGGTCCCGTTGTACTGAATGTAAATGTGGTGCCCCCCAGTAAATCTCATGATTTTTCAATAGCGCTCGATGGTAGCAACTTCTACCCATTGAATACTCTCGATGTGGGGTCGTAGTCCATTGGTATGCATGCAGAACTTGACATTGTTATCCAACTTCCTCCATTGATTATCATTGAAACATAAGTTTTGATAACCGGCCCCTCGACAAGGGACAGGGACGTTGACGTCCATTACTTGATAATTTGGAAATTCTACCCATGCAACAAAAGAAATTAGAATTAACAACCAAGAATATGTAAGCGAGTTACCTTTTTTTTTCCCTTGGAATCGATAGCATCATCCAATAGCTCATTCAAAAGGAACGTCACCGAGCTTGTTTGGAATCCAACAACACACTTTTCTACCACAACTATAACTCTTGGAGTGCACTGGTTTGGCCTCATCTTCCTCAAAATTTTGATGGAAAATTCTTTCACCACAAATATGATGACCTAGTCATTGATAAAGGCTATGTTGAATCCCCTCTTGTCCCTGGTCAACCTATATTTCTCTTCCATCCTCGTGGCCAAGTGTTTGTCTTGCTCCTTTCATACAAAGAACTACATCAGGTCAACCCTGGCCTTGGGAAACCCAGTGATGCTAGCAGTCAAGTTAAAGTTAACATAAACCATGGTGTCCAACCACAAACACCCACCATGGAACCACACCAGTAATTATTTGACACAAGTGTGAAATTTTGGTGTCCGGCCAAAGTGGGGCAAATGCATCAATGATAAAATGTTGGACCTCTGTAGCCCTCAATCTCATTGCATTGGGACCAACTCAATTGGCCCTCCTTCTATAGTATGCATTGTATCCATGTATTGATTTAGCTTGAATTCTAGGTACTTTTTCAAATTGCGGTTAGAAAATGATAATTTATGGAGATTAGCCAAAATTTTTCCCGTCACCCATACACCCTTTGGAATAAAAGGTTCCACCAGCATATACTTATCGTTTTTCTTATTGTCATATGAGGGGAATCCATTTTCCATGGTGAAATATACCCCAGTAACATTGTCGCAAATACAGAACCAGAGGCTTCAACATCATGAGTAGATTTTGTTCATCCTTTTGGATTCACTGAACGATTGGATGTTCTCTTCTTCTTTGGGGGATTCAGTGAAATATGGACTGAAAAAACTTTAGGTTGTTCTTCAACGATAGGAATAGCAAGTGGGGCTTCAACATCAGATCCCCTAGAGGTATATATATATATATAGCATTCCTATTATTGTGAAATAATTCTTAGTAAGGGTGTGCATGCTAAGGGTATAGATCAAAATGTTTATCATGGCTGTTATTTTTTTTATGAGCATCGTGGAACTTACAGCATAACGTTATGCCAAGCATGGATTTTATGGCTCGCCATGTGAGTGATAGGTTCGCTGATTGCATTTAAAATATTGGTACATGCGATTTCTTAGTTACCCAATGGAACCCTACTTATGGTTTCCAGCCACGTATTTGTTCTCTTAGTTCATGTAACTGAAATTTGGAATGTATAAGTTTTAAAAAGAATAAAAAACTATGTTTTATATTCTTCTTTATTTATTGGATGGATTTTGGGATTGGGAATAATCCTATGATCAATGTTTATTTGTTAGGTCATATGGGATTATAAATAAAATTATTTATATAACGACTTCTCTGTTTTGATATGATTGATAGGGAAGGAAACTGATACTTAATCCCTTTGGTTATTGGTTGAGTTGTTTGTGAAATTATGCCACTATTTTAATTTTAATTAGGATAGAGTTCATGTGATTTATATGGGGAAATAATATGCCGTGGGTTGATTACCACGACTTGATCTTCATTAATAAGACTATTTTGTTGTAACTAGGGTTTAATAATTTTGATTTCAATATATTTCATCGGAGAAATTATGCACTTGTCGTGTTCTAGATTGAACCACAATTTGGAGAATAAATCATAGTAGGGTAATTTTGTGGTTTTTTGTGGCCTATGTGTTAACTAATAATGACCTTCGTTTTTGGGGGAAATTCCCAACTAGATCTTGGTTGATGTATTTTTATTTAATATTTATTGATGTATGAGATCATGATGGGTAGCATATGTTTTATGATAACGGTTTGTCTTTAATTCATTAAGGGAGAGTATAAGCATGAATCCTATACTTCGTTGTTTTATGATGACACTGTTTATCAAATTGGAATATTATATAGATAATTATTATTTATATAGAAGTTGGTTTAGGGGATTAGTCCCAAGATTCGATCTTGAATCCTATCCTTCCTTTTGGATGTATAAGAGAGATTTCTCTCTAAGATTGAAAGGATGTATGAGTTATATTTAATTAATTTGTTGAACCATTGATTTGTGTTATTTGTTAAGCTTTTTTCAGTTCACACAATTAATATATTTACTAATTTTGAGCATATAACTATGATCATAAATTTGTACAGATTCTTTTATACAATCGTAATTTTATTTAATTGCATCTACTTATAATAACCGAAATGGAAGAATATGTTCAACAAACCCCGCATATAAAGACATCATAAATACTTATGAAATTAGCATTATAACCACAAACGTATACAAAATCATTCTTAAGAATCTTTTTCAATGCTATGGTTGTCAAAACTAATAAATCGAGGTTATAACAATGACAATAATTCTTCATAATATATATTCATACAAAACTAAACATGAATAAATAAAATTTAGGATATCTGTCTAATTTGGATTAGCTGTAAATAAGGAGTATTAGTGTAACATGTAAAACACTCTTTACATAAAAATAAGAAGTTAGAACACTTATCAGTCTTTTTCGATTCCAACTGAGTAGGGAACTACCACGTTCCACCCAACCATAGATCTCGAACAGTTCCTTGTTGGTTCCATAGGTCACCCCCGAGCTGACCCAAGCATACTAGGGAATAGGAGGCCTAGATACAATTTTCTATCTTGATTACTATCAGCATAGTATCCACAAGAAATTTTACTAGCTCTTTGTAGAGTCCTATAATGTTTTCCCCTTTATGCCACAACCATTCCTAGACAAGCCAATTTCTCAATCTTGGCAACTAATCGCTCAAAGATCTACAACTGAACCCACCAGTGTGCTAGGGACCATTAATGGTCCAAAATCCTTACAAGGTCAAGGTCAATCCTCTAGGAACATAATCATGGCTTAAATCCTCATGAAGTCAAAACCATTATCATGCCTTTAAAGAAATGTACATATAAATACAAAGTATGATGTTTAGAATGGATACATAAAAATGTGTAGAATTGTACAAGTAAAGACATGCCTAGAACAAACATTGAACAACCAGAAATCACATGTGAACCACAAAAGTATGTAAATGCATATGGAAATTAAACAAAGAGGTGATACAATCTCATAAACACTTAAGAAAAGAAGATAAACAAGACAAACAAAGAGTTATGTAATTAAGTGACATAATTATGTACAGTTTAACAATATAATGACCCTTAAGAAAAAAATTAGGGTGTATTTTTGGGTGACATTAGAGACGTTGAGCTCTTTCCCCAAAAAAATTGATCTCTAGTAGCTCCAAGACTATAGTCACATTTGGTTGAATCAGCGAAATATGAACATTTCTTTAATGGACAACATGGATGTGCACTTCAACAACTCTCTCCACATATGTGAAAGAATTTTTTATGAAGGGTAGGGGATAGTTGCATGGGCCATGGAAAATATGGGAGTGGCTAGGCTATGGAAGAGACATTAACAACATCCAAAGGAATTTGGAGGAAAACAAAAAGCACATGACCAAATACAAATCGAATACTGTCGTATTGGAAAGAAAAGGTAATCAAGGAGTTCCAAGCTAAGATTAAAAACATGAAACTAAAACAACACCCTAGAATTATTTTTCTAAGGCACTCTCCCTCTTTGGAATTATCTGTTGGCTCTATGGAACCACATCAAATATGTCATGTACCCAGTTGTTAGTGATTGAGAAAAAATATGAGGATAATTGAACTTTAAAACTTTTATCCACAATAACAGTGCAGATGAATCTCATCAATAATCCAAAGACATAAATCAAGCCATAGAACACATGATATATCCTAGGAAAACCCTCCACTGATTCAGAGGATAAAACACCCAACAAACAATCTTAGAGTATGATTGATAATTGGCAAATAATTATTACAACACAATAGCAAATTGCCTTCTCTGAGAGCACCAGAGAGTAGAGATCAAATGGAACACTATTATGATATTTCCAAGTGCATAACACTTTAATAACAAGCCAAACTAGGTCATACAAGGAAGGTAGAAAATATTGCATGCTTTAGCAAGTAGTTAACATTGAGAACATTACTTTATCTTCAACCATGCGCACTCAATGACTTGGTGCCAAGATGACACTCCATAATTATCTCCCACAAGGAAGATATGCGCCCTCCATTAATTCACTGAGTTTAATTATCTCTGACTGAGTTGTTAGCTGAATGAATGGAACTGCGTGTAATTAAATGGAATTACATGTAATTGAATGGAACTGATTGTAAATGAATAGTACTGAATGCAATTGAACATAACTGAATGTAACTGAACATAACTGAATGTAATTTAAAAGAGCCAAATGTAATTGAGCATAACCAAATGTAACTGAACATAATTGAATGTAATTGAACAGAGCTGAATGTAACTCCATCAGTGTCATCTCCAACAACTACTTCCATAAATTAAGGAGTTGATTCCTTATTAACTGAAACTTGTTTATCATAATTAATACTCAAATGATGTCTTATCATTTCGAGTTCACTTGGTGGCATGCATGGGTAATTCAAAGTCTCTCTCTATCTTCGTGCTCATATTAATTTTCTTTGCATGTACATATGTGTTTTCATTAATTCTATATCATATCATACTCATAAGAATTGTTTTGAACCTATGTTCATATGTATTACCCCATGCCATATATTCACATGGTAAAGTAAATCACTCTAGGGGTAGCTAATCCATAAAGGAGATTTGTAGCACTAGTTGACCATGGATAGCCATACATCACATAGTATATCCTTGAGACTTGATACACCATAATTCTTGTGAAATTAATACACCATAAGTTTTGGACTTGATACAACATAAGTCTCAGACCTTAACATAAGGCCATGATCTTAACCATAAGATCCTAGTACAAGCATTTCTCCCGAATATGATAATGTCATGTGAACTTAATACAATATAAGTTTCTATTTTGATACAACACAAGTCTCAAACCTTAATACAACATAAGGTCATGGAGAATAACTGAACCTAATTACAGCATAGATTTCGGACTTGATTACAACACAAATCTCAGACCTTAATACCACATAAGGTCATGAATAATAACTCCTGAAGTTGTACTCTCAACACCATTGACCTCATCATGGCTTTGGGGCCATGGGGTACTAAATTTGCTAATTAAATTTCCTCTGAACATCAGATTCATTTTTCTATTACTCTTAATTAAACATTTTCAATGGAAATAATATGTGTAGAATATCCCATAATTATATAAATAAAACCTTAAATGTTATTCCTACAGGAAGGCATTCACCAATGCCATAAATTATGGACATTTAATTCATAAGATGACAATAATTTATACATTCAGAAATAAATACCATATATTTATACACATAATGAACTTATCTGAAATATGTCCAACTGGCTACAAACCAAGTACGTTCCTCCTATCCATAGGCTATGTAAATCCATATATGTCTTTGATAGAGCCACCCTTGAGCTATGGATACCCATCCATAAGAAGGAATTGAGCTCCTACTACAACTAACCATTCCTGTAATCCTCCTCTAGATCTAACCCACAGTTCTGGTGACGGTGATACAACCATTGGTGATATAGGTCTGACAACAATGATCTCTTAAGCATGGAAGTGATGGAAGAATAAGCTAGCTCTTTTTCTAAGGAGAGTTGGACAAGTGGCACACTTGGGGTTGGACACCTTTTCCCCTCTAATCCCAGGCTTGAGATAATCACTCTCTCCCTTGTGCACTTATACCCCATGTCTCTTATTCGTCCTTCTTTGTATGCAATAGTCATGTGTTTTTATATTAAATATAAAATGTACATATTTACATTATTTTGTCACAATAGACCATTTATTATTGGCCTCTATGCATTTTCATCATAGTCATATAATTACATCATGGGGTCAAAATGGGGTACACTCCCCTCCGGCTTAATTTATGCATTTTCCTCGATGCATAATCAACACTATATGTATAAATGACAAAGTGCATCATGTATCTAGACATGTTGAATATTCCACTGCATGGCATCCTTTAATTCTAGAATTGGATCTCCCAGGAACATTTGCCACAGTGTTCTTGGTCCTTGTACTCTGGTATAATTGTGGATACCTCATCCACAATGCACCAACATTAATCGTCCACTATCTTAGTTTCCTTTCCATGCCCAACATATCGACTTATACATATACCAATCATTAAGACATAGTGTGCATGTTATTATCCTTCTTACGAGATAGTCATAAAGTCCATAGTAATTTTTCCAAATAACCAAATGTAAGAACATATATTCATATCATTAAATATGGAAAAATCTATCCAATACTTATCTTCATGCATATTTTTTTCTTTAAAAATGTTTCCACAGGAAATAATTCAACTTACTGCTCCTCTTGTTAGACCCTCTACAGTTGTCCCAATCCATAACACTCCCTCATCAGCTTGCACAACACAAGGAATGGGGCTCCTTTCTCCGAGTTAATAGTCCATCGAGATCCCTTCTTTGAGTTAACAATCCCTTGGGTTTGTTACCCTGATTCTCTTCCAGTGATCTAGAACAAGACGACCAAGGAGTCTCCGTAGTACTATGACTCTAAATTTCATGAACTGCTCATAGCATATTCATTAGTGTTTCCTCTTCTTTGCAGTCACTCGTCCTCCAGGCTTAGTAATCTCATTCTCCAGGTTAAGAGTCCCTCAAGCGATCCATCATTCACCAAATATTTCTTTCATAAGAAAAGTACAACACTAGGGTCTTTGTGTCTTTGCAATGGACTTCTTCCCGAGCTTTCCAAGTTACAACTTCCGTTAATGAATCATAATAAATAGATTTACCATATACACGTGTCATAAACATAAACATACATGCATTAAGATTCATACTCTTATATATCAAACAATATTGGAAAACATTATTTTCAAAAATGAATTCTTATTAAGAACATGAGTTCCACACATAATACTTAGCTTTCAATGGCAAGAGAAACAGTACTTGTCTTCGTTATGCCTCATTCTTACTACCATATCCAAGAAGACTATGGAGTAAAAAAGACTATGAAGTGACATCATTAGATGGTATGTTCGTAGGGGTGCAATCAGTCAAGCTAGAGGAGGTTCTGGCTTGAAATCTAGTCCTAGGTGTTGTGCAATGGCACTGAGCTTGTCGTTTACTTGTCGAGTCAATTTGACAATGTTATCATGGATCTCGTCCTATTGGACAAGAATCTCATCGTGAGATTGATCTCTCTCAATTAAAATCTTTCCCATCACGGTCTTCCGAACCCAACACATATCCATGGTTTTGTGGAATTGGGATACCCGCGAATGGGTGTTCCCGGATCTCCTACCCATCCTGCAAACTCCTCTAAAATCTCAGCGTAAAAAATGTAGTGGAGCTCGAATTTGGATTCCTCCTCTACATTGCCAATCTCTTTCCTAACATTGTCAAGATTTAACTACACATAATACTGAGCCAACTAGACCCCGTGCCTCATGTTAGTGGTAATAGTTAGTTCTACAATCTCTTAAATGGGCCCTTTCCCATGAACTCTGATTTTGGTGGCCATCTTAGAATCCCATGTTCGCTTGAGAATCAATGCCTGTAATACCTTGGAGAGATCCTTTGTCGATATAAGGGAATGTAAATTGTACTGAGAGTGTCCCCACTAAACCAAATAGATCAACATGAAGCCAATGAACATGTTCTCCACGCTTAACACAAGAGGTTGTGGGAGAGGTGAAAATGAGGTTGTGGTTTTTATAATATCAATTTTTTGATGACATAAATTTAACTTTTTGGATTGACATATTTATTTAATAAATGATTTCTAACATAATTAAACAAAAATATAATAGAAATGAGAAATATAATTACATTTAATTTTAATATTTTAATCATATATTTATAATTACAATATATATTATAATTTTATTAATTTATTTTGAATCATATCAAAATTAATATAATTTATCAATTTAATTTTAATATTTTAATCATATATTTATAATTACAATATATATTATAATTTTATTAATTTATTTTGAATCATATCAAAATTAATATAATTTATCAATTTAATTTTAATATTTTAATTACATACTTGTAATTTCATTTTACTTCTGTTTAATATGATTTTCTTATAATATTCCATTAAATGCATAGATTTACTCAAGAAAAAAAACTTTACATTTTCCATTTTAACTAGTAAATAAGTGACTTAACAAATTGAACCATTTATATTGAAGCTGAAAAAGATTCTGCAAATTATTTATGGATTAGTTTATTTAGTTTTCATTTTGGATTTTGTGGTGGGTTGTTTTGGTAAAATTGAGTAAATATTTTTTGGTAAAATTTAAATTTGGAAATGTTCAAATTGCGTTTTTAAATCCATAAATGACACCTATATTATACAATTTCCATAACTAATATATTTAATTTAAAGATTTTTTTAAAGATTCCCAAACAAACTATGAACAAAATAAGACCAAATTCTCAAAAAAAATTTGAAAACATAAAATATTTAAGCTACACCTTTATTTGTTGAACCATATCATATATTCTAATTACTTTAAAATAAAGTGATTTATTTACAATGTAATAAATTTACAATAACCAATTTGTTTTTTTAACTATATTTTAGTTTTAGTCAATTTGAATATTAATTTTATTATTTATTTCTTTTGATTATAGATAAATAATTTTTTAAAACACTTTTTTTCTATATAACAAATTTTTTAATTACCATTTTATAGCCACAAATGGATGGTGTGTAAACTTAATTTTTAAAACAATTTTTTTGTACATAACTAGTTCTTAAGTTATATGACAAAGACACTTATAGAAAATAAAATTAATCAGAGTGATACTTCTCTATCTCCGCAAGCCAACATAAAGGGAACATGTTGGATGGGTTATATATTGAAACACTAGGCACACTAGTTAAATAAAGAATTTGAAGGCATTTGAAATCAATAGCGGAGAGACCTCTAATGGTTATCCCATGGCTATAGATGACCAACTAGTTAATAATGTCCTTTCTATGAACATAAGTTTCATCGTGTGCTAGCCCAGTAGGCTACCTCAAGTGGTTGAGTTTCGTGAGTTGCAAGTAGGAGCCTATGAGGTCATGTCCTTGGGATAGCTATCTATGTGAATGTTGAGGGCCTCACTTCAATGTCCTTGTCGAGTTATGTTTCATAATTCAGGTTGACGATTTACCCCATTACCATCCATGAATCATGTGGAAGTAATCAAAGGTTTTCCATGAGGTTGTTCCTTGAAAAAAAAGGCTGACCATATGAAAATGTCTTACAAAATAAAAATACAAGTTAAATTCTAGAACCCTTGAACACAAATTTCTTCTATGATTTAGTGCTTAAAATAGTGAAAAAAAAGTTTGGAAGCTACAAGGCATACATTTTGATTATAAATAAAGAAAATGATGGGTTACTACTAGTGATTATTAGCGTGCTAAGGGGGTTTAGTTTTTGCAGCAATTGTCAAGGTGAAGTTTAGAAACTATTTATAGTTCCTAGTTAGGTTGGTTGGGTAGAAGGCAATTGATGCCCACACTCCCTATGATCTCTACCTTATTTGCAACCTAGAGGATAAGTCAAATGTGTCCTTGGTGACACTTCTAATAAGGGCCAAGATGGCCCAACTGACTCCTATGTCATGGTAAAGAGGGGCCCACTCCAAAACACCAAGCATTGATGTAAATGTTCCTTTTTCCATATCAATCATTTTTATTCGCATGGTAATATTCAAGGATAGTTTGGCACATACTATAGCACTATCAAACTATGAGAAAGTGTGAGAAAGGTAATTATCATTAAACATGCCATTTTTTCTCATAGAAACTTATAATTGCTAACTTGGATAAGTTGTTATGCTATGAGGGGTGTATCTTGTGATAAAAATCATGCCTCATTTTCCTATAGTTGAGGATTTGAACCTAGGTCTCCACACTCATAAGTTATCCCAAACACACCATTGTGTATCACTAGACCCGACTCCTGTGGGTGAAAACAACACATCATTATGTTTCTTCCTAGTGATGTAAAGCACTTACAACCAATAATAGTGAAATTCAAGAGCCCAAGGGAGGTGGTCTTCTAACATAGCAACATTCCATGAAATGGAAGTAATGAGGTATTTCGACAATAAAGGTTGAGCCCAAACCCACACAAGAAAAATTATAAAAATGACATTAAAAATATTTAAAAATAACATTAAAAATATTTAAAAATAACAATGCATGAGAACTGACTATTATGCAAAAGTGTAATTTGTTTTTTCAAGAATTCTATCATTTTGATACTAAATAGATGTCTTAACACAAACATATGCTTTATATTTTAGAGGAAAAATAACATAGTGATGTTCAAATAAACTGAATTTCTCTAAGTTATACAATTTTTCCATAAATAAAAGTTATATATTCTTGAAGCTATTTCAATTTCCTACGTTCCATATTTTCCCACCATATTATAATAGGTTGGGTATATACATATAATAATTCATTTTAGTCAACATATTGTTTTTTTGTAAGGTTTCCATTGCAACTAACATGTCACTAGAGGGAAGCATCAATTTATAGCAATCCATGGGTTAGGGATTATTAGTGATAAGATAAATATGTTAAGTGACCTATTAGTGATAAGATAAATATGTTAAGTGATAGGGGTTATATTGGTTTCGTGTTATTGGTGTCAAGGTTTAGCAACTATAGAAGTTAAATATCAAGGTTAAAGATTAGGGATTAACACATAACACATAACCAGATCGTTTAACTCTATGGTTTTTAATAATATGGTAGTCTAATTGAGTTTTCATTAGCAAGTTATAATTTTCAATTGTATAAGAGTTGTTGAAGGATTGAAAAAATTCCACAACATTACTTCTTGTTGCCATACCATGGAAAAAAATTGATAACATTAATGCTCCTGGTGATATAATTGAAACAAATAATTACATTTAAAATAAAAAG
>LPNX010708369.1:62801-114340 GCA_001517045.1 Pseudotsuga menziesii
CGAGCTTAATAACTTGATTTAGTTTTTTTCTAATTTATCCAAACCCTTGATCGAGGATTTGGATTTACCATCAAAACTGTTTGATTGAGAGCTTAAAATAACTAAATTAAGTGTTTGCAAAACGCCACTCCCTTTACCTGTCTTACAAGGAATTATTACTTGTTTTCATGGATTCACCCCTATATAATTTGTCATTTACTTTTGTAACTTTTGAATGGAGAAATTTGAGATATTGACTTAAGGTCAATTTCAGGGGCAAATTTAATTTTGGTTGGGGTCCTAAAATTTCTAGAGCTTATTCAATGCATTAAATGCTTGATTTTGGAGGAAAAGCTTTGTAGCCATCGTCCACAATCTCTCGACATTGTTCTACACATCAAAAAAATTCTAATAGAATAAAGATCACCTCAATTGGAATTTGTATAAAGTTATGTATCCTACGAGTTAACCTACATTGTTGATTACCATGGTATTGAATGGATGTCATGTCAACTCCAATTAATCACCCATGTTGAGCTAGTCATGTGTGGACTTTCAAGAAGATTATACATGGTCCAAAACCCTAATCCTAATCATTAGTTGAGATATAGAAATTAACCAAACCTAAACCATGTTAAACATAGTACTACTAGGAAATGAGGGGGCTTCATTCTTATTGTAATGATTAGTGTTCCATAGTTGAGCAAAATCGATAAGTGAGATATTGGAGTAGAACATATAAAGTAGAAGACACAATAGCAACCATGTATGCATGCATAGTCTTAGTGGTAACTTCATGGCCAGTTCATTTTTATTTATATTGCATTTTCTTATTTGAGAAGGAAACATCAAGGCATAGTCCTCAACTTGTTGGTGTACTTTACCATATTAAATTCAGAAGAGTACATCTTTTGTTGATTATGTGGATGGTGTGGCATTTTTTTTCTTTAACTTTTTTTTATTTGCTAAGCTAATGATATTAAAACTTATATAAAATACCATATAACAAAGAGTTTGTAAATTGTATTGGGATAAAATATTTATATCAAAATGTGATCTTAGTTTTCAATTTTATTTATATTTATATTTAACCTTAATTTCCAAATTAATAATAAAAAATTATATTTTAAAAATCATTTCAAAAGTAATTCTTCATTATCCCCTTCCTTTTAAATTTATGTTGTGGAATAAAAACTTTAACCATGATGTTCTTATATTTTTAGTTCTATATATTTTTATTAATTTTTTTTATTTCATTATTTAAAAAAATTATGACTGATTAAAAAATTTCATTGAATCAAGTCATATTACATGTACATAATAAATTAATAAAACATGCTAACAAATAAATTTATTGGAATTCTAGAATTTTAAAAAATGGTTCAAATTTATGTTGGCAGCATAAACTTTAACCATGATGCTCTTAAATTTTAGTTCTATATTTTCTTACTAATTTTTTTATTTCATTAACTTAAAAAATTATGATTGATTAAAAAATTACATTGAATCCAATCATACTACATGTACATAATAAATTCATGAAACATGCTAACAAAATGAATTATTGGAATTATAGAATTTTAAAAAATGGTTCAAATTTATGTGGGGAATAAACTTTAACTATGATGTTTTTATCTTTTGAGTTCTATATTTCTTTATTAATTTTTTTGATTTCATTATTTAAAAAAAATATGATTGATTAAAAAATTGATTGAATCCAATCATATTACATGTACATAATAAATTCATGAAGCAAGCTAACAAAATAAATGATTAGAATTATAGAATTAAAAAAAATGGTTATGTTACACTGCATTTATACCCAACGCACCTTCAAGTGTACCCTGGGGAGAGAGGGCCAAGTGTTTTACCAGGAGAGGTGTTATCTAGAAATAGTGGTCATGTTTGGGCCCTTTGGTCATCCTTTAGCGATACTATGGCTTAATGGCTGTGTTGATTGCCCTTCATTGGGGTTTTTTAACCTCAGGGTTGGTGTCCGGGCCCCCTAAGGGTTGATCACTGGGTCACATGGCTCCATACCCTGTTTATGTGCTTTGGTGGCCTTTGCTTCAGCTATGAGACATTCGTCTCCCTTCATAGCCATTTAGGACACCCTCCTATCCCTTTAGTCAATAGGTTCCTTCTCTCCTTGGCCTTATCTCCTCAGAGGAAAGCCACCCTCCATGCCAAGCCTTTCCATGCTTTCAGGAGGGCGATGAGGGATTGTACAACATTCTAGGGGTTAGATGGGGTATAACTCCCTCCCTCCAGCCCACTCCAACCTTTCATTTGGAGTGATTCGCTTATTTGAGCGTGTTTTGGAACTTATGGGTACAAATATCCTAGCTGGTAGCCTACCTTGAGCCTACCCTAGGTTATATTTTATTATTATTTTCTTTTAATTTTCAGTTGACATTTTATAATTTTAAATTGACTTATTTTAAGTCATGTAGGCCTGGATATTTTAAAAAGTGAGTGTGAGATCATATAAATAGATCTCCTCACTTTCATTTTAAAGACAAAACTCACGGGATAATACACTATGCACTTGTTTTACCCTTGCTAGGGCTCTTTGGATGAATGTGCTCCTCTCGAGGAAGTTTTTTTTGGGTTAATGCAAGTTGTTTTTTGGTAATTCTTTGCTGAGATGTTTTGCTAGGGGATATTTTGATTTGTTGGTTGAAGAAGAGAACAAGGAGGTCAGGATTCTCATCTCTTTATTTGATTGGTGGTTGATGATGCATATTCAAGTCTAAGTGGTATCCCTAGTGCTACACTTTTTCCATAGGATAGGTTGTCACTATCCTTCTAGTCACCTTAACAAGTTGAGGCACGTCTCCTTGTGAGGATTCCCTAGGGTTTCTCCTTAGTTTTTATAGGCTAGTTGCTTGACCTAGGAACCCTTCCTCACTAAGTTATCCATCCTCTCTAGAATCCCTAGGTTGGGTATGGTTTCCCTTGGTTTTCACACCTTTTCACTTCTAAAAAAACCCTACTTCTAGGGTTAGTTTAGGATTAGTTTTACGTTAAATTTAGGTATGCAATTTTATGTTAGAAACCCTAAAAATAATTTTTTTTTTGTTGCACTTTCCAGCTTCCCTAAAATCTCATCCACCTTCCATATAAATTCTTCCTAGCTTCTAAATCCCTAAAAACCCTAAGACGGAATTATAGGGAACCCTAAAAATACAAAAATTGCAAATTTCTCAAAACTTTCCCTAAAAGGCCCTAAAATAGTCATAATTTTACCCTAAACCAACATTTCTTCTCCCTTCTAACTTTTGTTGTCCTATTTCCTAGATGCAGCCTCCGTCTTTCCTTTCCCCACCCACAGGCTGCTTTCCCTCTACCTCTTGCTTGCCCTAGGACTGCTCCTTATTTTGGGTTTGTTGCTATAGCAGTACTCTCTCCCTCTTCCTTCATTTAGGGCCTCTACCCATATCCTCGGGATGACCTTATAGAGGAAGCCCTCCATTTGGCTTCTCTAATCTCCCCTACCCTACACAATGGCAAGAAAGGGGTTAGTTCATGTTGGGACTATTCACACACACAATCCTTAACACGGTTTGCAATTAGTTACGCGTATTGAAATTTACCTCAGACTTTGTGTTTCCTATTGCATGTATGAAATTTGGTTGACTAAATACACATGGAAAAAATGTTGAATGTTGTCATACTATACTATTATTTTCATCATACACATACAGTCCACAAACTATTGGCTGTCTACACATTTTTTTGTTGCTAGTCAACTAATGCACTATTGGTTAAATGAATTTTATTTGTGTGCAATCAGGAATATAACATTATAATGTTGCTATAACATGATTTTGGCTAAATGATTGAACACATACTACTGGTGCATATACTACTTTTACAATTTCATACCTCACATTGATGCATGTTATTGAATGTTTTCATGAATATGGATACAAAAATGATACATTGAGGATATTGTTAATATTTTGATGCTGTTATAAAGCGCTTTATATATACTGTTGAACATGTTGTGTGCACCTCCTAAAAGGGACTAATTTTAACACATGACAAAGGATGTTTATTTCTTATGATGAGATAACAACTGCTTCTACCATAAATATCTACACTACTATTCAATACTTGATTCACATACTGTTGTACTTATGTGTTTTGGGGTAATGATAAATTTTCGTTCAAACAATACTTTGCACATAATTACTCACAGCGACATCTATTCCAGACCCTACTATGCAAGGTTGGTTAAATGAACACGTTAGTATGCACTACGAAATATTGTGAAAATCCTTCATTCTATTGTTAATATACTGACACTTACTATTGGTACACACAACACCTTTGCAACTTCGAACTTTAAGTTAGCTATTTCAACTAGGTATAGATACCTTCATGAATATAGTTTTGCACAATTGGTACATTGGCTATACTGTTGTTCGTTGTTTTGTTTCACATGTTCAATGCTAATACAAACATTTGATGAGAAGACACACATGCTTGTACCTTTGTAATAACTTCTTATGCTTGAAGGTGTTTGTTGTTTACATAGTAGGGTAAAGCTAACCTTTGGGAGGATATATAGCTTCCGTAAAAACTATACAAAACATATAACCCTTTTACCCACTTTTTAGACTCTGGTAGGAACTGATTACTAACAACCTCAAAAGAGAACATTTTGGTGTTTAGTGTCCTTACGAGATCAGAATAGGGATTTCCCCTAGGAGGTTTTGTCTTCCGAAGTAGTTTGGGACAAGTGACTAAGGTGAAAGTGGTCACTTTTCCCACATATGCTTACTAGTGGATAAGCCTGCCATTTCACCTGGTAACATTTTGGCGTTGTTTCTGGGGAGCATTTCAAAATTTGAAGTGGATGATCCAGAGTCATTCACACCCTATCAAGACGACATTCGATAAGAAAATTGAGGTAATTTTTTCTTGGTATTTTAAAAATATTATTGTCAAGGACTAATCTTGTAGATCTTACATGGAGATTCCACAAAGAAGAAGCCCAACAAGGCTTAACATTTTGGCATCGATGTCGGGGACCTCAGATTTGTTTGAGGTAACTTACCTTGGCAAGAATAACACTTTGGTAAGTCTTGAAGTCCTAATTGTGTATTGTTTCATACATTTTTTAAAGGACTAAACTATAGTCTTACCTAGCGACTCCACAAAGAACTTGGCCTACCCCATCAATCAGGTATGCCCTTGTTTTGTTTAGTACTTTGGTGAGATTTTTTTTACTAACATGGAAGGTCTCGCCTCACGAGTCTAATCAAAGAAAAATAAAGAAGTGCTCTTCAAAGATAAGGAAATTGGACGAGATGGAATCTAGTTACAAACTGTGGACGGATATTGGATTTTTTGCGCATTTTGGGATTTCCATACAAGTATGCCATTCAATATGGTGGGAAGGAACTTTTCCCATTGTTCCAACAATATAAGTACCATGCAACAATACATGTGCAGGCATTGATGCAATTCATTCGGGAAAGCAACATCGTACATGAAGACATTAGGATGAGGCTATTTCTGCTATCTCTTCAGCTAGTAGACAACTTGTCTGTCAGGCATTGGTATGAGGGTTTTCCTCGCAAATTGTTTTCTTCACTTAGGAAGTTCATCGATGCATTCAGCATGGATTGGATTTACAGTGTCGAGGAACCGGAAAGAAAGGCCACGATCGATAGAATATGGGAATAAACATTGGGAAGCATCCAGACACAACACGATTCAAGAAAAGAAATCAAAGATGATACTCCATTCGAATTCAAATATCCTAATAATACAACTACTAATGAAATGGAAATAGGTTTTGTTCCTCTTGATTTATCAAACTTCCCAGGATATTGAAATGAGTCACCAGAGTTATTTTGCCATTCCTTCAAGGGTGACGATGATAATGTCTCACATCATGTGGAATGGTTTATGACTTTGTCTTTAGAATATGGTCTAAAGAAGAATAAGATGTTTACATGTGATCATTTGTACTTCACCTAGGAGGAAAATCCCTTGCTTGGTTTGTGGGATTAGATAAAGAAACAATATCATCCTTTACAGAATTAGTGGAAACATTCTATAGCCACTAGGATTTAGAGCGACATGACAAATGGATACTTCATGTCAAATTTGCAAGGGATTTGTTCAGTAAGGAACCCAACACAAGGATCAGGTTGAAATAGCCATTGTTCAAGGTCTAAATGATGATATATCATGCATGATATATGAATATTCCCAAGCAAATGAACATGATGATGGTCATATATATGAAGGGCCAGAAGTCCTATCCAAATAAGTTGAAGAAGGGACGGATAGGGAAAGTTCTCACTTCCAACATACAACGACTCTTTATGACATATCAGATATCTAGGAACATAATGACAGGAATTTTGAGGACAATGGTTATTGGGAATTTATGGGGCTTTATATGATTCCTTGAGACCATGAAACATTGTCTCCATATGTTGCAGTAAGGAAGAACAACTTGATGAAGTTACTCAAATTGAGCCAAAATTTGACATTGTTTAGGATGAAGATATTTCAGTTGCCTTAAGTAGGGATGATGAGGACATGATTTATGAAGAACCTGTGGAGAGAGGTATTTTTGTTCCTTATATTTATGAGGATTATGATGAAGAATGGATCAACCCTTTCGCCACTATAATTGAAGATGAAATATTGCCAGACTTTGCAGATAGTTGTTATATGCAGATGGCCATTATGATGAAAAGTTTGAATATTTGGGGCCTCGTAACTATGGTGATTCTTCCATGATGTCTCCATCATATTCATTCTGCAGTAAAGAAGCATGCGACACAGAGGATTATTTTGCATATTTTATGCATATGATGAGCTTAGACCATCACTCTCAGTTGTGCTCCTCAAGAAGTGTCATAGAAGTTGTTCAACCCACTCTATCTAATTCTGATAAGTCCCTAATGATGCATTTTGACAATACTGAGTCAAGTGGGTGGACAGATATGATTTGGATTCTTCCACTCCATAGTATTTATTGTTTATCTTTTCATTTGAAGCATGAAGGTGTGAATTATATAGCTAACAATTTCAAAATTCCAAGAATTATTGGGGTTACTAACATAATTGTGAAAAGGATAAGCAATGTACTTGTATGTCCAAAAAAATGTTTGAGTAAATGCAAAGACAGGTTGTGACTCACATATGAAGATTTGTGAGATCTGACTCTATGAATAGCCTCCCAAGTTCAGGGTTTATGGGTGAATTTTAGGAAGAATTTTTTTCTTAGAAGACCTATATGATGGAGGTGTCCCATAATTAATTAGTATGCTAGAAGCATGGATCAACACAAATTGTCAAAGCGATTCTTCTATATGGCACCAATTTCAAGTATTCCAGGTTCTCAAGAAGGTTCAGTTTCATGCACTCACCCAGATGAAGATCCTGGTACAAACTCAAGACATCATTAATGAGGTATTATCATGGTGTTGACGAGCCAGATTGGCACAATAGTCAACTAAGAGACAACCCGATCCAAAAGATTTCAAAGCTGCTCTCAGTCGTTAGATAGCTGTCTCTGACGGGATTAAGGTCCCGTTGCCTTCTCTAAAATTACTCCCAAATACAGGAAGAGACTTAAAGGAAGATAAATTGATGTTTGTTAACCAAATCTAGACTACACCTATGGATATTCAAAGAAAAATGTTAAAGATAATTACTAAGTTAGCTGATATATTACACGACTGATAACTTAAAATATTCTAATTAAACCAGTAAAACTATGAGTACAAGAATAAAATAGTTAAGAAAATATTAACAAACTCAATCAATTACATAAATTACATTATAGACGGATGAACATTCATAATACGATTGAAAAATAACTTGGCAAAGTATAAATGTAAAATCTGATTCAATATGTTTTCTGTAAATTAAATAGAAACTACCATTTATATATCCTAAATATCCTATCCTGATCAGGATCATGGAAATATTAACCCTGGAATCAACTTGCAAATAATGATATTGTGCAAACAATCTTGAAAACATTCAGAAGAAATTCTGAATAGGAGCAAGACAACACATAACACAAGTATATCACATATATTATAATGATAACATCAAATTTACTTATTGACATAAGTTTGCAAGTTAAACCAGCTTAGATCGATAATTAAAAAAATAATGTATTTGCACATTTTCTCAAAGAACAGTGACAAAACATAAAGACTGCAAAAGAAATAACCGGATCATACGATACTATAAATACATTTCCATAGTAAAAATACTGCAAATATATTTATAAATATCACCAGTGAAAAGATGCTGCAACTTCTAACAAGAAATTGCCTTTAGCTATAGGAAATGATAAAGTGATCCTGCTTAGTCCCTTTTCCCAACCATCGACCCCCCCATACAGTAAACCATGTCTCCTTTAAATACATTCAATCTCAAAAAGAGATAGTTCTAGAAAACATGAAACTACATCATCGTAATCTTAACCAATTTGATCCAAAACAGAAAAATGACAGATGAAATTGTCATTTTATATATACGCTATGATATCCCAAAAATTGAAAAGATTTCGACCGATAGTAATAAATCATAAAAAGATAAAGACATTAGTAATTTAGTGACACCTGGGAAACGGCATATCCATAATCAAAAACGATTTCAACTGATTTGTTCATCATTCTCCGGAGATCATCTTGAAAATGAGCGATCACCAAAATGCAGAAAAAGCACATCAATCACATCATCTGCAACATCACACAATAAAAATTAACACAATCACGAAGGTAGATAAACTAAATTACATAATTCACCAATTGACTCAAAACAATACCTAGAAAACAAAATTAACTTCATTATCATTTGTTGCTTTTACTTACAAACTTCAAACCTGAAATACTTTCTAGACATATGTACAAAAGTAAGTATCCCCAAAGTACTATGTTTTAACAGGAGTATTGAAAACCTGTATATTTACACCAGTCGCCGGATTTTGTGAAAACGAAGCCTGTGAGTGACCTTTAAGCTACATCAAAGGGACCTGAGCGTTTAGCTCATGAACCCTTTCCTCATTTTTATGGTTCTCATGTTGCAGTTTCATAACTCTCTGAATCAACTTATTCTTATGTCTTTTCAATCGCAAGATGCATTTATCTGTTGAATTGGATCTCTCCTGCAACTTCACATTTTCAGCTTTGACAACATCATTACGTGCCACCATCTCTATTATTTCTACCTCCATTCCACGTATCTTATCCAGCAAACAGTTTATGAATAATGGGTGAATTGCTTCACCAATTCGATATGAACCAGGTAAATTCACTTCAACAGATTTTCCCTTAATTGGATGATCGACCACATAGTCAATTTGAGGATTCTTATCAGAACCATGAGGACTACGAGCTATCGGGTGACTGATAGGTTCGAGACTGATATCAGGACCATCATGTGAGAGAAATCCATTCTCCTCGTCATCTAAAACGACTGTTTCAATATCTTTGTTATTGCTCACGGAGGACTTACCAGCACTGGCTTTGGATGCCATACTCCTCGTAAACCTACCAGTAACCCTATCATTCGGCTTCTTGCTCACCTGTCTGCAAGGTTTGTTACTATAGCAAGACGTTGCCGGGGAAAATTTTAAAGATTTACTCCTACACTTAGAACGCATGGAAGAGCCGAGGCTTTGCACAGGAGTAGGAGCGGAATCTTCGTGGACGCTAGGGTTTACACAATCATTAGGGTTTGGCATAGGATCAAGTACAGGTGGAGTCGAGACTTCAAAATGCTGTTGATGCCTTATACACTCCTCTGCACAATCAAACTAGCAATGGCAAAATGCCATGAAGCCATTCTGTTCAAGAAAATTGTCCCATGTTTGATTTCGCTTGGAGAGCTCCCTCTCTACCAACATCCTAACAAGACCATGGTGAAAGAGACTTCGACCGATATTCTTAGGGCCCTTCTTGATGGCCAAAGACATCTTGGTCATGTTTTGAACTAAGTAATAGGGTAAATTGATAGACAAGCCGAGAAAAACAGCCATCAATCGAAGATGATAGACATATGTAGAGGAAAGACGACCCTCACAAGTCACATACCTGTGGATGACATCCAAAACTGGTCGCCATTCTTTTTTGAAATATTTTCACGACACACCAGCCCTGAAGGACACATCCTGGCAAGGGTTCTTTAACATCTGCCTCCATTCGGTAGCTGTCATCTGCTTGGATTTGAACCAACGTTCACCCATTAACGGCAGGCCCGTGGCTAAAGCGACTGAGCGCTCATCAACTCTGAACTGGAGGTCGGCCACCTTAACTCTAGCATCAACCAGCGAGAGGGAAAATAGCCTAGTCACCTCAGGGTTTGAGTCTGCGAACTTGCTGATAAATGGAAGCCACCCTACTGCTTCAACCATGGCTAGGAGCTCCGGGTTCTCGTCAAGAAGATTCGTATCATTAGGTTTGACTCTAACAATCGGGGCCATTGCTGTGAGTGCAAATGCACGCAGCTGCACATAGAGGAGATACAACAAATCACCACAAGACAAAATGCTGGAGAGAGAGCATTCACGATGAAAACCAAGGAAAAGCCAAAAACAATGAAACCTGACTCTTTCATAAACGAAATGCGACATGGGTAAACTCAGACAAGCACCCTGTAAACTCGGCATGAGCGAACAGGAATAATCACATAGAGAGGTAATCAAATAATAGAAAGTGACGGCCAGGACTCCAAAATAAACTCGTTTTTCGATAATTTATCCGGCGTAATCGACATACAACCACGACTTGAATGAATCACAGGTGTTAGACAAGCAGGAAGACACGACGCTGAACTCGTACTGCAATTAAATGTCGTTACATAGTTTCGTACGTGTATAATGATACCATATCAACCTTCCATTAAGTGGATCGGATTCGGAGATGATGACACGAATCGAACCAACCATAAGGAATGAAGCTTATACGTTAAAACGTTAACCTTACCATATAATGATTTCAACCTTCGGAAATGGCGAACATGCTACGTAAAGCACATAACATAACCCATTGTATCAATGCCAACCCTTACATACAAAAAAATATAAGTGACATATGAAGCATAATACCATAATTCGAAGATTGGATGATAAACTTTAGATAAGGCACCCCTGCATGAAAAATTTAGCCTTCCATGTTCCATACCCTTGTAAAATTTGCAATGAAAACACAAATTGAACATACCAAATAATAAGCGTTCAAATAAGGCTGATGGTGAGAGGCATATAAACCAAAGCTTACCCCTTAATTTGAAATGTAAACCCATTCAAAATAATAGTTTCAATATAGTGATTTTGTCAACTAACCATAGTTCACAAAGGTTGTAAAAAACATGGAATTTCGTCCTTTCAGTAGCTAATGGAATTTCAACGCTTCAGTAGCTCCCGATTCTATAAATTGGAATGAGAAATTCAAATATTTCATCAAGAAAAACTTCATTTTGCTTGATGAAATTTGTTTTTTTAAGGCTGTTGGGTAGGAGCACAACAGATGGCGACTGAGTGGGAGGAACAGTTATCTCTGTTTTCTTAACCTGAAATCATGCAATCGAAGAATTAGATCCCCATGCGTATCTCTGTAAGAGTCAAATTTAGCACCTTGAACAGATTCAAAAATTTCAAATTCCTAAAGCTTACCAGAAATTTACACTTTTAAAATATTTATTTGATAAAGATCAGGTCTCTCACAAAAATCAGTCCAGATGAAGTAAGGCAGTAGGTGTCTTGGTTTTGAAAAATAAATTCTGAATACCACAAGCATGGCCCTGCTGCCAGCAGGCGTCCATAGCCTTGACAGGGTTGCTTCAAAGCCCAAAGAATGCCAGTATCCCATCTGCCAGTTATAGATAGACAATTCTGGTTAGGTTGAACTGTTACCATCATTTTTATTTTTTTATAATTATGAAGGCCACAGTTTTGGCTTGGTAACCAGGTAATAACCATGTCAGTCACCAATCTGCACTGCAGTAAATAAACCGACTCGTAATGAGACCTTTTATCCCTCAGTGTTTTGTCTAAGGGCCATTCTCTAGGCTTGGTGACCGGAAGCGACAATGTTACCAAATGCAAATCTATGATCCTGAACAGACCGGCTCATTATGAGACCCTCTATCCTTCAGATTATTTAAAGAAATATTTGAATCCAACCATGGCCAGATTGTAGTTATATTTAATCTCCAATGAGATTATCTTAGCAAATGGGGAGGCAAATCTAATTCTCTTCACGAGAGGGAGTGGCGTAAAAGACTTAAATATGTAACCTTGACAAATGCTGCCCTAATCCTTTTGGAAAAATATTTGCAAAGACTCATCTTATTAATTTATATTTACTTAAAAATTTCTGATAAAATCTAGAAAGACAACAAATCGTTCACTGTTCAAGATGTAAAACATCATGGCAATATTAGGGATAGTAAAATCATGATGCATGATTTGTAGATCAATCACAGGATTCGGCGAAAAGTCACCAGCCCAAGATGAAATGAACTATGCAAATAAAACAGCAAATAGATATGAGAAGATATTCAAAGCAAACAAATAAAATGAACACACTAAAACAAATCCAGAAACCGAGAAAACCACACAATATATGTACATGATAATCCCTTAATGGGGATCAGCAGAAATATTTTTTGATCAGATGGCCATTTACCAGAAGGTTCTTGATGTCTCCCTCTAGCATCTGCAACCTGAATGTTCTAGGACCAAGATTTTCTATAATGACAAACGGTCCTAGCCACAAGCATTGGAACTTGGTATGTTTTCCTCTATATTCATGCTCTTTGTCCCATTTCAGAACAAGATCACCTACTTCCAAATCCCTACTAGTTGATTTTCTGTGATTGAACCAGTGTTTCACTGTCTTCTGGTGTTGGTAAAATTTATTTCTGGCCAACTCTCTTTCTTCCTCCAGTTTAAGCAGAGTATTAATCTGATGTTCCATGGCAGAACATGCTGTTTCCTGTACTGACTGGGAGAGCTGTAGAGAGGGTAAAAATAGATGGGGACGTAAGATAGCTTCTTTACTGTATACCAAGAAAAAAGGAGAATTACCTATGGCAGACTTGGGAGTCACTCTGTCAGCCCATAGGGCATTTGATAAAGCGTTGTGCCAATTTCTATTATGATTAACCACTGTGCGTTTCAGAATTTTGACTAAATTTTTATTGGAAGATTCAGCTAATCCGTTACCCTGAGGATAGTAATTAGCTAAATACTTTAACTTTATACCCTTTTCCAATGCATATTCTGTTAATTTTATAGAAGAAAAATAGGTTTCATTGTCAAAAATCAAATATTTTGGAACGCCAAACCTGGTGACAATAAAAGAGTCAAGGAATGATATCACCTGTTCTGAGTTAACCACTCGCAAGGGGATGGCTTCGACCCATCTAGTGAAATAATCGATGGCTGTCAGAATGTATTTATGCTGCTATGAGGAAGCTGGTGTAATTGGACCAACAATGTCCAAACCCCATTGTTGAAATGGAATTTCGACAATAACAGGCTGAAGAGGCAAAGCTACTTTCTTAAGTCTTCCGCTTGCTCTCTGACAATCCTGGCATTTCCTAGCAAAATAAAATGCATCCCTAAACAATGTAGGCCAATAATATATAGCTTTGAGTACTTTATGTGTAGTGGTTTCTCCGCCGAAGTGTCCCCCGGTTGGCCCTGCATGTAATTGAGACAACACACTATCAGCTTCATTTCTTTCTAAACAACGAAGGAGGACTCCTTCGAAATTCTTTTTGAACAGAATGTTATCGATCAGCCGATAAGGGGTAGATCTTAATCTCAAATCCCTTTTGCTACGTGAGTCTAAATGTTCAAAAGCATTTCCATGCAATAGAAAAAATTTAATGTCATGATACCAAGAATCAGAGCGGGCTGAGATTGGAAAAACTTCCCTTTCAAATAGAAAATGTTCATCGATAAAGTGTAGATAAGATTCAGACATATCTGAAGATCCGGTTGCCAACTTACATAGTCCCTGTCCTCTGACAATCTTTAAAGGCTTGATTCCAGGTCATACTCCTGAAGTGCTATAACCCAATGGGCTTGCTTTTCACCTAGATCCTTTTGCACCAAAAGATTTCTGACTGCGGAATATGGCACAATAACCTTGGTATGTGACTTCAGCAAATAAGGCTGAAAATGTTTTACTGACTTAAAATAGCAAATGCTTGTTTGTCTACTTCTGGATAATTGAGCTTTGCACTGTTAAGACCGGAACTTGTAAAAGCAATGGGAGCTTCATTGTTTTCCTGATTTTTCTGCGTTAAAATAATGGCATATGAAGAGTCAGAATCAAAAGTGTACAAAATAAATGGTTTAGAGAAATCCGGGCTTGTTAAAGTAGGAGCTTTAGTAATAGCTTTTAATATATCATGAAAGGATTGCTTTTCTTCAATAGACCATTTGAAGTCAGCATCTTTCTTAATCATTTTTTGAAGTGGCCTGACAATCTCAGTGAAACTATGGATAAACCTGGAGACAAAATTTATCTTCCCTAGAAATGACTGCATAGTTTTCTTTGAGTGAGGCATAGAAATCTGTGCTATAGCCTGGGTACGTTCAGGGTCAATATTGATACCTTGTTTTGAAACTACAAAACCTAATAATTTATCTTCTGTAACCGCAAAGATGGATTTCTTGGGATTCAGGGAGATTCCATATTTCCTGCAACGTTCAAAAACCCTCCTAAGATGAGTTAGGTGATTAGCCCTGTTTTTTGAAAAGACAGTTATATCGTCGAGGTAAATAACAACAAATTGGCCGATCAGGCCTCTGAACGCAATATCCATTGCCCTTTGAAATGTAGCTCCGGCATTAATTAAACCAAACGACATTTTCCTGTAGGCATAAGTTCCCCAAGGGGTTCTAAAGGGTGCTTTCAATTGATCAGTTTTGGATATTAACACTTGATTGTATCCCGAAAATCCATCTAACAGTGAGAACATTTTAGATCTAGAAACCTGTTGTAAGATATTTTCCATAGGGGGGACAGGATAATTATCTTTTTCTAAAACCTTATTTAGATTTCGGAAATTGACGCATAATCTAATGTCACCAGTTTTCTTTCTAACCGGGATGAGATTTTCCACCCACTGTGTATGCCGTACTGGAAAGATTATTCTAGCAGTGAGGAGTTTGTTAAGCTCTTTCTTAATAGCTGGTTCTAGGCTAGGGTGCATTTTCCTCAACTTCTGCTGGAAAGGTTTAGCCTGTTGTTTCATGGGGATGACATGTTGCATGATGTTTGGATCAAATGTCTTGAGATCATCATATGTCCAAGCGAAAATGTCTTTAAACTCATTAAAGAGTCATGTGAAGGATTGTTTTTCTTGGGGGGTACACGTACTGCCTAAATTGACACATTGAGGATTGTGTTCAGTGCCAAAATTTATGATTTCAGATTGCATAGTAGAGATGTTGGTTTTACAGTTCCTTGCACCTTTAAATTTATCCTTCAAATCATAGAATTTCTCATGTTTAATTACAGATCTAGGAAGGGTACTGACCTGATTAAGAAATTCTTCAATTGAACAAGGTTTATGAATTACCGCAAAGTTGTACATATCTTCATCATGAGTCATTTCATCGATGACTGCGTCTTTGAAGGTGTCCTTCATAGTCAAAAACTCAATTAACTGTTCGTCATGGTCAAAAACCCTCCAACTAAAAACATTATCAGGTATGGAAGGCCTGAAAAGCAGTTCAATAGAGAAAGAGTCAGCAAACATCCCTTCAGATGAGATTAACCTTGAAGCCACATTCGCTAAAAGATCTGCTTCCTGATTCAAATAATGAGGAATAGAATTTATGTTAAAAGCTTCAAATGATAATAATAAATTCCATACCTCTGTCTGGTAATTTCTTAGATGGCCAGCAATGCAATGTATAGTGTTGCGTACCTGTCTAACGATAATTTTAGAATCTCCTAACACTATCAAAGCTTTAGCTCCTAAATCAATTGCCTTTTTCAGCCCTTGAATAAGGGCTTCATATTCAACAATATTATTAATGCACTCAAATTCCAACCTGCAAGCAACAAAATACCTTTTTCCGTGGGGATCTATTAACAAGCAACCGGCCCCAGCCCCTTCCTTTGACTTAGATCCGTCAAAGTATAGAGACCGGAGACCATTATTGAGGTCTAAATGTGCAGGGTTTGGAACTGGAATTTCGTCTGGAACTTGCCTAAAATGAAAAACTTTGGACTGCTATTATGGATCCTAGACTGATGAAGTTTTAGCCTCAAGGTTTCCAAAGAAGGAATCAACCATGTAATTTCCCATTATAGTATCAGTGAATAACACTGGCTCGTTTGAGTCATCCAGTTCGGTGACCATGTGCTTCATATAACGCTCTCGATCAATTCTAATTTTGTTTGGGCGGCCATTATAAGGTAGCCATAAATGTGACCAGTTTGTCACAAAATAACCCTTCAATTTTTCAAACCAATCTCTGCTAAGAAATAAGCCATATGCCTCAAGGATATCTGCAACAATTATGTCAATGACGAAATGAACCTGAGGGTTTGAGGCTAGTCTTATCAGTACTTCATTCAACTTTCCTATTACCTTTACATTAGATCGGTCAAGTTGCACAATGCTTGTATCGCATGGCACGGGGACTGCACTAAGTTTTTTGCATACCGAATACGGCATGACGTTTTTCGAAGCCCCTGAATCTATCATACAATTGTGTACTTTACGATTGCAGATTTCAAATGTGAGCAGAAAAGGAGGAGTTGAGGAATCTGATTTCTTACCTATGGACGAGGTGTTGACTGAAGATTTTGTTGGATTATCTTTGGTACGAGCAGAATTGTTTTGAGTGGAGGGAGTTTTGCCATTTTTACTTAGAGAAACCCCTTGCATCATCTTGTCTCGAATCACAGGCAATTTGAGGAATTCATAGATAGAAATATTAGCTCTGATTTTCTTCAAATCCTCAACCAGATCATTTTCTAAATCAAGAGAAGGTGCAGACTTAGTATTTGAAGGTTGGTTTTTTGTTTTGACAGCTAAACTGTCATCTGTAGTAGTTGTTGAAAGTTCCCCTGAGGACTGATTTTTCTTGCTTCTAGTATTATATTGATGTTGATGACATTCACAACAGCCACATCTTCATCGTCGGTCAATTCCGTGGTATCCCAGAAGTGACTGATAACTTGAGGAGGTTTTTCTTCAGTATTATTATCTGTGCCTTGGGTATCTTCAAAATTCTGTCCTGAAGATTGGGTTTCACTTTCAGCTGATGTTTCTAGGCCTGAGACTAATAATTTTAGGAAGCTATTTATTCATCTATAGTATTAACCTTAGAAGGTCGAGTCTGTTTAGCAGCTGTATTTTGGAATGGTCTTCTAAAAGGTTGCCTAGGTGGTTCTTTGTTCGGGGTACTTTTAGAAGTACCTTTCTTCAAATCAATGATTTCGTTAGATAGCTTCTTTATGACTCTCTGGAGGTTGTCTAAGTCTAGGGTATCTTAACCGTTTTTATCAGGATTTGTAGTTTTTGAAGGACTCTCACTCTTTTTTCGAGAATAAGATGCAGAATTAGTGTCTACCCCAGGGTTCATCTTAATAGCAGACATGTCCTTCTCGAACTTAATGGCTTCATCAAAGGTTTCAGTGAGAGTGGGTTTAGCTGCTCTCCTGACAAACATGGCCATAGACACCGGTAGGGCTGAAGTATAGAATTCAATAGTGACATCTTCAGCAGGCCTTGAAGTAGCAGGGATTCTATTTCTAAGAGTCAATAATTGCTGGTTAAAATCTTTGACTTTCTCCTTGGTTTCCATATGGATCCTAGACAATTATAACACCAACGCAGCTGGAGTCTTATCGTCTCCAAACTTGTTCATGAAAGCCAACTCGAATTCATTCCAGCTGGTAATAGAACCGGCAGTAAGTGAGAAGTACCAGGTCGAGGCTTTGCCCTCAAATGTAGAAGGGAAAAGTCAACAGACTACATCTTCATGCTCAACATTCAAAATCCGAACTGCTAGCATGAATTTCTTAACATGATCTTCTGCAGGCTCCATCAGCTCGGGATTGAATTTGGGCAACAATTTCTCGGGATGCTTTGGCAAAGGATGTTGATCACCTGGAACAACGACCGCATCCTGAGCTAACCATGGCATATTGGCATTGGGGTTCCGGTTTAAATTTTCCATGTTCCTTGGTTATGGAGGTGGTGAAGGTGGTGTTTGAAAAAGGTGAGGAGGTGAATGTGGCAGTGATGGTGGTCGACCAGACCCTCCTGTAGCAGATGGTCCTGAAGAGGATGAAGGTTGATTGGTGCCTGTTAGAGACGGTTGTAATTGATGGTCAGGAAAGACACCTAAAGGCTAATCCTGTTCTTCAGGAGTAGATTCAATATGGAGAGTTCATGGATGTCTGATTTGTGGAAGAGGAAATTGGGTGGGTTGGATCCCGGTATGATTTGAATAAGCTCTGGGTAAAATCCTACGGGATTCATTGATGGCCTGTTCGAACTGGTCAAGTTCTTCAGGTGGATGAGCACAGCTAGAGTTGAACTGATGGATGATACTTTGAACAGTATCATTCAATGGGGTCTCATCTAGTTGTGATGACTGGAATGTTTGTGGCTGGGGTGATGACTGTAATTCACCCGATCGAGAAGGTGGTGTGAATTCAGGAGTAGAGGGGTGATTAGTATTATGGACTGGATTGTTTTCATCAGCCATTCTCTTTAAGCTGGCCCTCCTTCTAGCGCCATTGTTGACGAGCCGGATTGGCACAATAGTCAACTAAGAGACAGCTCGATCCAAAAGCTTTCAAAGCTGCTCTCAGTCATTAGATAGCTGTCTTTGATGGGATTAAGGCCCCATTTCCTTCTCTAAAATTACTCCCAAATACAGGAGGATACTTAAAGGAAGATAAATTGGTGTTTGTTAACCAAATCTAGACTACACCTATGAATATTCAAAGAAAACTGTTAAAGATAATTACTAAGTTAGCTAATATATTACACGACTGATAACTTAAAATATTCTAATTAAACCAGTAAAACTATGAGTACAAGAATAAAATAGTTAAGAAAATATTAACAAACTCAATCAATTACATTATAGACAGATGAACATTCATAATAAGATTGAAAAATAACTTGGCAAAGTATAAATATAAAATCTGATTCAATATGTTTTCTGTAAATTAAATAGAAACTACCATTTATATATCCTAAATATCCTATCCTGATAAGGAGAATGGAAATATTAACCCTGGAATCAACTTGCAAATAATGATATTGTGCAGACAATCCTGAAAACATTCAGAAGAAATTCTGAATAGGAGCAAGACAACACATAACACAAGTATATCACATATATTATAATGATAACATAAAATTTACTATATGACATAAGTTTGCAAGTTAAACCTGCTTAGATCGATAATTAAAAAAATAATGTATTTGCACATTTCCTCAAAGAACAGTGACAAAACATAAAGACTGCAAAAGAAGTAACAAGATTATATGATACTATAAATACATTTCCATAGTAAAAATACTGCAAATATATTTATAAATATCACCAGTCAAAAGATGCTGCAATTGCTAACAAGAAATTGTCTTTAGCTATAGGAAATGATAAAGTGATCCTTCTTAGTCCCTTTTCCCAACCATCGACCCCCCATACAGTCAACCATGTCCCCTTTAAATACATTCAATCTCAAAAAGAGATAGTTCTAGAAAATAAGAAACTACATCATCGTAATCTTAACCAATTTTATCCAAAACAAAAAAATGACAAATGAAATTGTCATTTTATATATACGCTATGATATCCCAAAATTTGAAAATATTTCGACCGATAGTACTAAATCATAAAAAGATAAAGACACTAGTAATTTAGTGACACCTGGGAAATGGCATATCCATAATCAAAAACAATTTCAAGTGATTCGTTCATCATTCTCCGGAGATCATCCTAAAAACGAGCGATCACCAAAATGCATAAAAAGCACATCAAACACATCATCTGCAACATCACACAATAAAAATTAACACAATCACGAAGGTAGATAAACTAAATTACATAATTCACCAATTGACTCAAAACAATACCTAGAAAACAAAATTAACTTCATTATCATTTGCTGCTTTTACTTACAAACTTCAAACCTGAAATACTTTCTAGACATATGTACAAAAGTGAGTATCCCCAAAGTACTATGTTTTAACAGGAGTATTGAAAACCTGTATATTTACACCAGTCGCCGGATTTTGTGAAAACAGAGCCTGTGAGTGACCTTTAAGCTGCATCAAAGTGACCTGAGCATTTAGCTCACGAACCCTTTCCTCATTTTTACGGTTCTCATGTTGCAGTTTCATAACTCTTCGAATCAAATTATTCTTATGTCTTTTCAGTCGTAAGATGCATTTATCTGCTGAATCGGATCTCTCCTGCAACTTCACATTTTCAGCTTTGACAACATCATTACGTGCCACCATCTCTGTTATTTCTATCTCCATTCCACGTATCTTATCTAGCAAACGGTTTACGAATAATGGGTGAATTGCTCCACCAATTCGATATGAACCAGGTAAATTCACTTCAACAGATTTTCCCTTAATTGGAGGATCGACCACAGAGTCAATTTGAGGATTCTTATCAGAAACATGAGGACTGCGTGTTATCGGGTGACTGATAGGTTTGAGATCGATATCAGAACCATCATGCGAGAGAAATCCATTCTCCTCATCATCTAATACGACTGTTTCAATATCTTTGTTATTGCTCACGGAGGACTTACCAGCATTGGCTTTGGATGCCATACTCCTCGTAAACTTGCCAGTAACCCTATCATTCAGCTTCTTGCTCACCTGTCTGCAGGGTTTGTTACTATAGCTCGGCGTTACCAGGGAAAAGTTTAAAGATTTCCTCCTACTCTTAGAACGCATGGGAGAGCCGGGGCTTTGCACAGGAGTAGGAGGGGAATCTTCGTGGACGCCAGGGTTTACACAATCATTAGGGTTTGGCATAGGCTCAGGTACAGGTGGAGTCGGGACTTCATAAGGCTATTGATGCCTTATACACTCCTCTGCACAATCAAACTGGCAATGACAAAATGCCATGAAGCCATTCTGTTCAAGAAAATCGTCCCATGTTTGATTTCACTTGGAGAGCTCCCTCTCTACCAACATCCTAACAAGACCATGGTGAAAGAGACTCCGAATGATATTCTTAGGGCCCTTCTTGATGGCCGAAGACATCTTGGTCATGCTTTGAACTAAATAATAGGGTAAATTGATAGACAAGTCGATAAAAACAGCCATCAATTGAAGATGATAGACATATGTAGAGGAAAGATGGCCTTCACAAGTCACATACCTGTGGATGACATCCAAAACCGGTCGCCATTCTTTTTTGAAATATTTGCGTGACACACCGGCCCTGAAGAACACGTCCTGGCAAGGGTTCTTTAACATCTGCCTCCATTTAGTAGCTGTCATCTGCTTGGATTTGAACCAACGTTCACCCGTTAACGGCAGGCCCGTGGCTAAAGCAACTGAGCGCTCATCAACTCTGAACTGGAGGACGACCACCTTAACTATAGAATCAACCAGCGAGAGGGAAAATAGCCTAGTCACCTTAGGGTTTGAGTCTGCGAACTTGCGGATAAATGGAAGCCACCCTAACGCTTCAACCATGGCTAGGCGCTCCGGGTTCCCGTCAAGAAGATTCGTATCATTAGGTTTGACTCTAACAACTGGGGCCATTGCTATGAGTACAAATGCACGCAGCTGCACACAGAGGAGATACAATATATCTCCATAAGACAGAACGCTGGAGAGCAAGCATTCAGGATGAAAACCAAACAAAAGCCAAAAACAATGAAACCCGACTCTTTCATAAAGGAAATGCGACATGGGTAAACTCAGACAAGCACCTTGTAAACTCGGCATGAGTGAATAGGAATAATCACACAGAGAGGTAATCAAATAATAGAAAGTGACGGGGAAGACTCCAAAATAAACTCGTTTTGCCATAATTTATCCGGCGTAATTGACATACAACCATGACTTGAATGAATCACAGGTGTTCGACAAGCAGGAAGACACGACGCTGAACTCGTATTGTAATTAAATGTCGTTACAGAGTTTCGTATGTGTATAATGATACCATATCAACCTTCCATTAAGTGGATTGGATTCGGAGATGATGACACGGATCGAACCAACCATAAGGAATGAACCTTATACGTTAAAACGTTAACCTTACCATATAATGATTTCAACCTTCGGAAATGGCGAACATGCTACGTAAAACACATAACATAACCCATTGTATCAACACCAACCCTTA
This sequence comes from Pseudotsuga menziesii, assembly GCA_001517045.1. Lineage (NCBI taxonomy): Eukaryota > Viridiplantae > Streptophyta > Pinopsida > Pinales > Pinaceae > Pseudotsuga > Pseudotsuga menziesii. The sequence continues at coordinate 85,144 of LPNX010708369.1, forward strand.
CATCCAAAAAAATATAAGTGACATATGAAGCATAATACCATAATTCGAAGATTGGATGATAAACTTTAGATAAGGCACCCCTGCATGAAAAATTTAGCCTTCCATGTTCCATACCCTTGTAAAATTTGCAATGAAAACACAAATTGAACATACCAAATAATAAGCGTTCAAATAAGGTTGATGGTGAGAGGCATATAAACCAAAGCTTACCCCTTAATTTGAAACGTAAACCCATTCAAAATAATAGTTTCAATATAGTGATTTTGTCAACTAACCATAGTTCACAAAGGTTGTAAAAAACATGGAATTTCGTTGTTTCAGTAGCTAATGGAATTTCAACGCTTCAATAGCTCCCGATTCTATAAATTGGAATGAGAAATTAAAATATTTCATTAAGAAAAATTTCATTTTGCTTGATGAAATTTGTTTTTTTAAGGCTGTTGGGTAGGAGCACAACACATGGATTACACTAAATGACAAAGGTAAGATATCATGTATGAATTGCTTACTCAGATGGTTACATTGGTGGTATGATTTCACCTATCCTACTTTGACTGCAAGGTTTAGGAAGGGTTAGTTGCATTAGGCATATTGTTGTGCATTGCATTTGATGTCTTTTAATTATCTATTTAGTTTTTATTGTCCTTAGTTTGTTTCCATCATTTTGTGAACAAGGAAGGACAAAAGTGTTTTACCTTAGATGCTTTTAATCCTCTCAAAAATTTGATATGTGTGTAGGTCTATAAGTACTAGAAGATTCATAGGTTCTCGAGCACTCCTAAGAAGAGAACTTGTCATGCAATTGGAATCAATGTTATGCTGCACCTGTACCCAACGCACCTTCAGGTGTAACCCAAGGAGAGAGGGCCAAATGTTCGACTAGGAGAGGTGTTATCATGCAATGGTGGTCATGGTTGGGCCCTTTGGTCATCCTTTATGGGTACTATGGATTAATGGCATTGCTAACTGCCATTCATGGGGGTTTTTTAACCTTGGGGTTGGCGTTCGGGGCCCCCAAGGGCTAACCACTAGGTTACATGGCTCCATACCATGTTTATGTGCTCTGGTGGCATTTGCTTCAGTTGTGACACATTCGTCTCCCTTCACAGCCACTTAGGACACCCTCATGTCCCTTCAGTCAGTGGCTTCCTGCTCTCCTTAGCCTTATCTCCTTATAGGAAAACCACCCTCCATGCCAGTACTTTTCATGCTTTGAGGAGGGTGTTGAGGGATTTTACAACATTCTAGGGGTTAGATGGGGTATAAGTCCCTCCCTCCAGCTCACTCTAGCCTTTCGTTCAGAGTGATTTTCTTATTTGAGCCTCTTTTAGCACCTAGGGGTATAGATACCCCAGGTAGCCTACCTTGAGCCTACCTTAGGCTATATCTTATTACTATTTTCTTTTAATTTTTAGTTGACATTTTATAATTTCAAATTGACTTATTTTAAGGCATGTAGGCCTGGATAATTTAAAAAGTGAGTGTGAGATCATATCAATAAATTTCCTCACTTTCATTTTAAAGATAGTTTTCATAGGATAATACATTATGCACTTGTTTTACCCTTGCTAGAGCTTTTTGGATAGATGCACTCCTCTTGAAAAAGTTTTTTGGGTCAATCCAAGTTGTTTTTTGGTAATTATTTGGTGAGATTATCTGGTTGGTGATCTTTTGATTTTTTGGTTGAACATGAGCACAAGGAGGTCAGTATTCTCATCTCTTTGTTTGATTGGTGGTTGATGATGTATGTTTAAGTCTAAGTTGTAGCCCTAGTGCTGCAATTTTTCCATAGGATAGGATGTCACCATCCTTCTTGTCACCTTAGCAAGCTGAGTCACATCTCCTTGTGAGGGTGCCCTAGGGTTTCTCCTTAGTTTCTCTAGGCTATTACTTTCTCTATGCTAGTTGCTTGACCTAAGAACCCTTCCTCACTAGGTTATCCATCCTCCCTAGAAGCCCTAGGATGGGTAGGGATTTTGCTAGGGTAGGATTTCCCTTGTTTTTCACACCTTTTCTCTTCTAAAAAAAGCCTAGTTCTAGGGTCGATTTAGGATTAGTTTTAGGTTAAATTTAGGTATGCAATTTTATGTTATAAACCCTAAAAATAAAATAATTTTTTTTTTTCACTTTCGGGTCTCCCTAAAATTTCAGGCACCTTGCCCACAAATTCTCCCTAGCCTCTAAAGCCCTAAAAACCCTAATATGGATTACAGGGAACCCTAAAAATACAAAAAATGAAAAAATCTCAAAACTTTTCCTAAAAGGCCCTTAAACAATGTTAACTTTACCTTAAACCTACATTTCTTCTCCCTTCTAATCTTTGATGTCCTATTTCCTAGATGTGGCCTCCCATTTTCCTTTCCTTCACCCACATGTTGCTTTCTCTCTACCTCTTGCTTTCCCTAATACTGCTCCTTATTTCAGGTATGCTGTTATAGAAACACCCTCTCCCTCTTCCTTCATTTGGGGTCTCTACCCATACCCTCAATCTGCCCTTACAATGGAAGCCCCTCTATTTGGCTTCTCCAATTTCCCTTAACCTACACAATGGCAAGAAAGGGTTTACTTCACTTTGGGAATATTCACACACACAATCCTTATGAAATTGGGTTGACTAAATACACATGTAATAAATGTTGAATGTTGTCATACTATACTACTGTTCTAATCATACACATACAGTCTGCAAACTATTGGTTGTATGCACATTTTTTTGTTGCTAGTCAGCTAATGCACTATTGGTTAAATAAATTTTATTTGTGTGCAACCAGGAATCTAACAATATAATGTTTCTATAACATGACTGTGGCTAAATGATTGAATACATACTGCTGGTGCATATACTACTTTTATAATTTCAGACGTCACATTGATGCAGGTTATTGAATGTTTTCATGAATATGGATACACAAATGACACATTGAGGATACTGTTAATATTTATTGGAATATATTAAACCGACTCATAACTTAGGATAAAATATTGAATCATGGTTTGATTAAATTCCTACCCACTAGCTAATTAGTTGGCATACACTTGCACCTTAAAGTCAACACATGCCATCTATACCCCATGAATTCTTTATTTATGATTATAGGTTGATCTTGACCACTTTATTGACTCCCAAAATTAGTAACTGCGATTTACTGCAATTCTGCTTTATCCATTTTTTCTCTGGATAAGGTAAAGCTAGTTAAATAGGAAACTAGTATCTTTTGTTGCCAACCCATCCTTCATGACTTTCTCTCCATATTCTAGGATTAGCATGTTTTTCCATCACTCTTGACAATTCACTCATGATTTTTCTAATTCATGAGGTCCTTGACTGATTTGGGATGTGCTTTAGCCACCTATGGGGGTTTTATCATATTTGGTAAGTCAACATCTCTGAGCTTTATAAGTTGTCTTCAGTACTAAGAAGTTGCAACTTCATTGCACCAACACCAAGAAAACGATAACTTGTATACATAAATTCCATCACGCGGATCCGGATACCAAGAAAACGATAACATGTATACAGAAGTTTCATCAGGTACCCGATACCAAGAGAGTAAATGTCAACTAGGCTTTACAATTAACATCAGGTCACAGTTTGACATGGCATGTCATAGCATATATAAGACATGTCTCTTTGCTTTTCAAAGAGAGCAATGCTAACTAGGATTTACAATGAACATCACATTACACTTTGGCATGGCATGACAAAAACTAATCTCATAAAAAATAAGACTCCAATGTGTTGCTATAAGTGATGTTGTAACAACTATGAGAAGGGAAAACATGTTTGATACCAATAAAACTATAAAATGAACAATAATAATCACGTGTATGATTCAACATAAAATGATGGTGTTGCAAACATTTTGGGCCGGCACAGGGAGTTCAAGTACATGAACATTATATCCTCCTCCTCTGAAATGGCCTTTTCCCTTTTTTGGATCATAAAGTTGTTTCTGAATCCTCTACCTTGAGGAATTGTTGCATCTGACTTACAAATAGACATGCATAGTTGATTGGAACAACTGCACAAGAAACACATATGATCATATCAAACACACTTGACAAAAGACATTTCAAATGTAAATATAACAATCATGGTCTTTAATAAGATTAACATCTTAAACTGAAGAAATTTTTGTTGTACTTCTTTGATAGGTGCAGAGAAAGAAACCCTACCAGAATTGCAATCAAACATCAAAAGATGAAATGCACCACGAAATTTTTTAACAAAGTCCATTCTTGGAATTAAATAATTTGATTTCTCATCCCAACAAGCTAAATGTTTCTAGGAAAAACATTTGTTTATTTTAAGCCCTAAACAAACACGAAAGCATAGACCAATCTCATCACCATGTTTAGAATTGTTTGAATTCCAATTGCATTCGTATCTAGGTGCATAGCTTTTTTTTATGTTGTGGTAGGTGCATAACATTTAGTGGTATGTGAATTATAAGTTATTTATTAGCCTTTAATAAATGAAATCAATTTGGAGAAGAAATTCTTGGAAGGGGGGAGTATGTAATGCCCAATTTACGACGTTAAATACTTAATCTTAATGAAGTGAAATATAATCTCAATATAGAATGTTAAACAACTTATTAACATAAAATACAAATCAAGAAAACTAAATTTAATGATCAAAAGTTATAATCATGTAATAAAATAGTCCATATTGACATGGAATTGAGAACTTAATTAAAGTAAGTGAAGAATTCTATTAAAAGGGGTTATTGGTGGCATACACTAGTAATTTTATTTTTAACATGGAAATTTTTATTTTTGTGTCATGGTCTCTTTGTGTCATCTTGTTAAATAAACTTGACTGGGTCATGATTTTGTAGGCCCATGTTATTTCATGGTCCATGGTATTGGTTCATTGTATTTCTTGTGAAGAAGCCTATTTAAAGGTTTCCACATAAACCTTCTTTAACATTATGCGTGTGCTTGGTTCAATCATTATGTATATTATATTCTTTTGTTTATTATATTTTTGTAATTCTTTCATTTTTTTATTATATGAGGCAAGCTATGAGAATTTAATGTTTCATATAGTTATTATAATTATTATTTAAAAACAAATCAATTATTATTATGACTCGTAAAATTAAGAACCTCAAATGAGAGACAATGTTAAAATTAAAATGTCATAAGAGGGATCAAATCCCTAAAGCTTTCACCACTAAATTACAACACATATTCCCCTCACCACTATACTACAACAAACTGATTCTGCATTCTTATTTTATTTTTTATTTTTTATTATTATAATTTTTAAAAATTTATTTTTATGAGAGAGATGGACACTTTCCTCCACCCTAACTCCATGTGCTATAATATATTGATGCATGCATTCTTGTTTTATTTATTTATTTATGGGATAGATAGACTCTTCCTCAGCTGTAGAAATGGCCTTCTCAATGCAAAAATATTTTATTATTTATTAATGAGTTTTCTAACACATATTCCCCTCACCACTATACTACAACACAATAATGCATGCATTCTTATTTTATTTGTTAATGAGTTTTCTAACTTATATTAAACGATAAAATTTTGAAATTTAAAAATTAAATAAAGATAAAAATGCATTTGTCAACTTCCAAAAGTGCCATGTCACAAATATCCTCTTGTTTCTAAAATTGAGAGATTCAACTCCATATCACCTCAACAATGCTTAAGATCACCCTAGTGGAGAATTGAACGGAGGTGTTTTTAACACTTGTACAATGTACTCAAAATTGATCCTTGTCGACACCGAAGTTAGGAGACAATATCAAATCCATAAAGCTTTCACCACTGAATTACAACACATATTCCCCTCACCACTATACTACAACACAGTGACGCATGCATTCTTATTTTATTTTTTATTTTTTATTATTATAATGTTTTAAAATTTATTTTTATGAGACAGATGGACACTTTCCTCCACCCGAACTCCACTGTGCTATAATACATTGATGCATGCATTCTTATTTTATTTTTCATTTTATTTATGGGATAGATAAACTCTTCCTAGAGTTGTATAAATGGCCTTCTCAACAAAAAAATATTTTATTATTTGTTAATGAGTTTTCTAATACATATTACCCTCACCACTATACTACAACACACTGATGCATGCATTCTTATTTTATTTTTTATTTTTTTATTTTTTATTATTATAATTTTTTAAAATTTATTTTTTATTTTATTTATTTTTTTATGAGATAGATAGACTCTTCCATGGGATGTAGAAATGGCTTTCTCAACCAAAAAATGTTTTATTATTTATTAATGAGTTTTCTAACTTATATTAAAACAATAAAAATTTGAAATTTAAAAATTAAATAAAGATAAAATTGCATTTGTCGGCTTCCAAAAGTGCCACCTCATAAATATGTTCTCGTTTCAAAAATTGAGAGATTCAAATCCATATCACCGCAACAATGCTTAAGATCACCGTAGCGGAGAATTGAACGGAGGTGTTTTTAGCACTTGTACAATGTACTCAAATTTGATCCTTGTTGGTAGCGAAGTTAGGAGATGACTCTAGTTGAGAAAGATCAAATCCCTAAAGCTTTCACCACTAAATTACAACAAGCATTGCCCTCACCACTATACTACAACACAGTGATGCATGCTTTCTTATTTTATTTTTTATTTTTTATTATTATATTTTTTTAAATTTATTTTTATGGGAAAGATGGGAATATAACAATCATGGTATTTAATAAGATTAACATATTAACCTGAAGAAATCCTTTGTACGTTTTTGATAACTGCAAAGAAAGAAATCCTATTAGAATTGCAATCAAACACCAAAAGACGAAATGCATAACTAAATGCTTTAACATAGTCCATTCTTGGAATTAAATAATTTGATTTCCCATCCCAACAAACTAAATGTTTTTTTTTAAAGTTTTTTTATTTTAAGCGCTAAACAAGCATGAAAGCACATACCAATCTCATCACCATGTTTAGAATTGTTTGAATTCCAAGTGTGTTTTCTCTTCTTAGGTACATCTCCAAACATCTTCTTAGATCCTAGAATCCTCTATTACTGAACCTTGAAAAAATATAGCATTTCAAGGGATTGAGTAGGGTTTAAAGGAAAATGACTGTAGGCTGAGGAGAGCAAATCTAAATCAATATAAGCTACAAATTCATGTGAGAATTCTGAAAGACTCTCATATTTTATAGAGAAATGTTGGTGAAAGTTTGAGGTATATATTAACTATGGAGAGACATTTGTACTGTATGCCTTTGAATATTGCACAATCTCTCTTAAAGTTGGAAACCAATATTAAAATCCTTGGAAGTTTCTCTCCATATTAAATTGCTTATATAGTTACTTCATAATGTTCCATAGATCCCAAGTGGTGGAAACAAAATGAGAAGTCATTGGAGTACAAATGTATAGTATTTGAATTGGTTAGGGTCTTAATTGAAAGTATTGGGAGTATATAAGAGGAATGAATGTGGCAGGATCAGAAGAGATATCATAGGTAACCAGTGACTACGAATCCCCTCTTTCTTTTACTACTAGCCCCCACATTTATGCAACTTCATAAAGGTGTTCAATCAATACCCACCTTAAACACTTTTCAATTTCATTTATACAACATTTAAGTTTCCCTTACATGCTTATTTCTTCTTGGTGTAGCCTACCCAGGGTCTATTATGAGTGCCAAAAAACCTGCTAACTACTTTTAGTTAATCCATGCATAAGATATAATGCATTGCATGCATGAGAGTTGCTCTTATCCACCCTCCATAAATTGCAGTCAGGGTTTTATTGATAGCTTGGCTTTGCCAACTTTTATTACACCTTGTTGATTTTTACCTATATTATCTATTAAGGGGTAGTAAATTATGTCATATCACCACCCATACCTGTCATGTTGTACATCAATTCTCTGAATTGCAACTTTCTCTTTAGCTTCAACAATTTATTACGATCATTGATACAGAAGAAAAATAAAAATCAATAATTGTTCCACATAAATCCATGTAGAGGGATGCATGTACCTGTTTTCCATGTTAATGAGTCGTTCTAGTTTTAATTGTTGGAGGAAACTTTGTTGGCAACAACAATTATGAACACCTTGCACATTTAAAGTCTAAAATTGAAGCTATACATATATCAATTCAAGCCAGCAATGAATCCATTGTAAAATATATGTAAGATCATTTATATTTGTTTTAAAATTATTAAAGGGATTTTATAAATTAACGGACCAAAAATTAATGACTAAAATTAAAAATTACAAGGATAAAATTTCCTAGAAATCGTTTGAGTTTATAATATTGCGTTGAGGATTAAGGCCAAACAATGATTAGTAAATTATTGATAGCTTGAATTTCCATATTTTTATTCCACCTTGTTGAGTTTTACCTATATTAGCTACTAAGGGATAGTAAATTATATCATATCACCAACCATACCTGTCATGTTGTACATCAATTCTTTGAATTCCAACTTTCTCTTTAACTCAAAAAATTTATTACGATTGCTGATACATAGGAAAAATAAAAATCGAGAATTGTTCCACATGAATCCATGCAAAGGGATACATGTATATGTTTGCCATGTTAATGAGTTGTTCCAGTTTTAATTGTGGGAGAAAACTCCGTTGGAAACAACAATTATGAACAACTTGCACAATTAAACTCTCGAATTGAAACTAAACATATAGCAATTCAAACCAACAATAAATCCACTGTCAAATATCTGCAAGATAATTTATATTTTTTTAAGATCATTAAAGGGATTTTATAAATTAACAGACCAGAAATTAACGACTAAAATTAAGATTTCCAAGGATAAAATTTCCTAGAAATTGTTTGAGTTTATAAGATTGCATTGACAATTAAGGCCATACAACTATCAGTAGCCATATCTGCAGTATGGTTTTTTTTGAAAACTTGTTATTCATCTCCTCTTTCTTTCCAAGGCCATGGAAGAATGTACCTACTTACATGCTAATAAACTAACAATGTAGACCTCATGTACGCTAACTCCAACGCTTCAATTAGATGACATTGCTGCCAGATTGAAAAAACTTATCACAGTTTTCCTTTTCGACTTCTTATCGACCTCATCGCTTCCAGGTAACATAAAAATCGTATTGTAAGAAACATAGAAACCCTAATCCTAAGTCTGCTATCACTCTTATGAATTTGCAATTTCTGTAACAAAATGAAAAAAACTAGAACATATACTAAGTAGCATAGCAATTTTTGTAACCATTTCTACACAATAAACCATCACCAAATTCTCCCTAAAATGCTTGAAGCACAACAAGAGAAGGCAAGCCACTTTGTCAGCAATCGTCTCAAAGCATTTCGACCATCTTCATCCATTGTTGGATGACCTATAAATGTTCGAGGAAAATCCCAAGGAAAAGCATAAACATTAACCATGCAACTAATGCAATCTCCCATGAAACTAAAATTTAAATAAAAATGAATTACTTCTTTAAGGGTTGGATGGCATATTTATATTTCAAGGAACCTTCTCAATATAGATTTTCCATTTCTCAGCAACCCTTGTTTCAACAATAGCATTGGTGGTGGTACTGCTTAGAAGACCACCATCTTTTGTTCTACTAGATTCCTCTTCTCCTCCCAACATAAGTAACTCATTATAATATTTATCTGTCCTTCATGTCCTCGTTCCAACAAAATCTTTCCAAATATGCACTCAAAAAATCGGTTCACCTGGTCAAGAATAGAGCCATTAATTTGCATTCAGTGTTCACTGCTTACAAAATAAAATTCATTCGTGAAAAATATGAAACAAAAAATAAATTACCTCTTTTCTAAGAGCCATGGGGAAACCTTCATGAACAAGACTGTCCAGTTCTTTCCAATCCCATGACCCTGCATATGATCCACAAGGACTGGTTGAATTTGTAGCAGAATCACTCACTATGCTATAATTTGAGGATGCATCCAACATTATGCTATCATTTGTGGAAAAAGGGTCGTCAACCCATCTGCTAGGGCTTCAGAATCATCTAAGATTTCCCCTTTCTAATTGGCCTTTTTTTTATTTTCCTCATCATCCTAGTTTTTGAGCAGCGCACGGTTAAGGGGAGGCTTGGGATTCAAAGGTCCCATTCCCCATTGGGTAAGCTAAGGTTATCTAACCAAAGGATATTGACTTAAATACGACAATAACCTTATTTGACTTATGTGTCAGTGTTCAGATATGGGCTAGGATAAAGCACACATAATATTTTAGAAGACACTCGCACCCGCCATAAGAAGCCTAAGCTTGAACCCAGTTAACAAAATGACAATTGCAGCCTGCCAGGACACCCAAGCATTACCAAATAAACCTCTGCAAAGCCCGGTCAACAAAATCACACATTGAAAACCATGGGACCGGTGTCAAAATAACACCTGCCATACCGACGAGGAATCTTTTGAGACTTCATCTCCATTGCTTAACACCTTTAGCGTAAATATTACATAAACTTAGTATAGTCATTTTATCCTATCAAATATGATCGAATGTGTTATTGTAGAGCATTCAAAATATAGATTGCCTACAAGTCTTTTACAAGGTAATTATTTTCTTCTATTTATCCTATAAATATGATAGGAATGTGTTGTTGCAGAAAGTTTAAAATATAGTTAGCCTACAAGGTAACTATTTTTCTTATATTTAAACCAAGTCTTCCCAGACTTTATGTAGAGTGATATAATAATTTGTGTTTTAAACATAATGAACTATTTCATATATTAAATTGAATGCCAAATTATGATTAGAGTTCCAATCCAAGAAGCCTTAGACTCTTTTAACATACATATTAACAATATTCACACCAAATGATTTTTTCAAGGATGCAACATCTCTTAAGAACTTTTTGTTTAGACTACTTTACCAGTTGGTTGAGAAAAGGTTCACCACTTGTCCATTCACCAACATATATATTTCTCTTTGAGTTTGAGATTTAAGGCAAAGAGTGAGAGATGCAAAAGACCATCAACTATATACCTTAGTTCCCCACTAGAAAGATCCTCCTCACCACCATGCTCAACACTCTCATGCCTTATTCAATATGGTTCTTGTAGATGAAAACAAAGCTTAACCAACTTGTTAATAAAACACCCATCTTGAATGCCTTCTAACATTCTCAAAGCATCGATTCGACAATTGACTACATTGGACACAATTCTATGAGGTGCAAAGAAATGCGTAGTCAAGATTTTCCCTCGTGTTTGTCACTCAAATATGTCAATATTCATTGTTGGGTTTTTAAATAAAATTAGCATCCAACAATGCTCTATCATTTGACACCTCCATGCCATCCTTGTTGCTTTCCATTGCATTGGGCATACTACATCACTATTTCCCACCAATGAAAACCAACTGTACTTGGATGGCTTCTACAACTTCACTTTGTCCATTACCTACCAAAACTAGAGACCAATTACAAGCTCTCTAATAACAATGGTTTATATGCACTATCCAAAATGGACTAGAAAACTCCATTCTTGCCAAAATTCAACAAAGAATTAGTTTTATAGAAATTATAATTCCAATTCATTTAAAGATTATTTGAGGTTTTCAGTCAATTGAAAGATCTTCAAATCCTTGGGGGCATGGAGGAACTACACCCCTAGAACTTTGATTCGTTAAACTAAGCCAAATTTCTTGAATAATTCACTGCCTAAAACATCATCAGAAACATTGCCATTTTGGATATCTTTCATCATATCCCCTCTAAACATTGTGTTGATAGTAAGATAGTGTCCCATGTGTAACAATGGCAGCATAGACTTACTTTTCTTTTTGATAGAGTACTTGTGTCTCCCTTTACCGACTAAAACTAGCTAGCTACACAGGAAGTTATTGGTGACAACATTAAATACATTAAAAGAACAAACAAAGAGAATTAGGTAGAAATCCATGTCCGATTGACCCATCATTGTCTAATGGGGAATCAATAAAAACATAGTCACTGTACACACTATATTGGGGAAGTCATTGCTACTCTATTGTCAAAGGGAATGATGATATTATATTTCATGCAAACAAAATGATGATATTCTTAGAGGAAGTCATTTGGCTTGTCGCCTTCTAAGTCAATCACTTGAAATCGAGAGATTAAATATTCAAATGTTGAGACAAAAAACATAGATATGTTCACTAATCCATAATAACTACACAAAATCCTCAACATCCTTATCGGTATCTCTTATATCATTTTTTGAACTATTCAATTTGAAACAATAGAAGCAAATATCAAAGCAAAGAATAAAATTTGTTTGTGACTGAAATTAATAGATTTTCTAGCTTGAAGTTTAGGGAGTGACCATGTAATAACATGTATGCATACATTAACATTGTGAGAAGTAGTTGTCCAACAAAAATAAAGAAGAGTGGCCACAATTAAGCTTAATATTGGGTTAATTGGTTCAAATACTTGTCCAGCTATTATTCTTACACTTGCTCCAAAATGAGGGCCTCTAAATTGTGTGAAACAGATTATGTCTCTTAATTTCTTTCATTTTCTTATGCACCATTTTCTGGTGAAGTATGGATATTTGTGGGATCTTTTTGACAATGGATGCATACAAACATATAAAATGATTCATATTTGCGTCTCTTGTGTCCTGGTTTCATGGAATGGAAAAAAAAATAAGTATATTAAACTTCTTTTTTAAAGTTTTAAAAACATATTTTATTTATTAACATATTAACATATGCTTGACACACCATGTTAACTAAGAAAAACCAAAGCGATACCAAATCCATGTTTCAACTATTTCAAATCCATATGTATTTCTTGTAAAATACCACATAGAAAAGAGGGTTGCTCTCTCAAGCATGTTATTTGTGCTATTAAAATAATAAAATAAAAATCAAAGGTTTTCATTAACATGTGTATATAATGCTTACATAGGTGTAGCTCAATTGACAATTTGCTTGATTTGAAGAACATGTAGTAAATAGAGGTCACGAGTTCAAATCACCTTGGATTACATGTGCCCTATGCTCACAGACTCTGTAGGTGCACCCAAGGGTATAATGGTAACGAACGAGATTGGACCCATGGACCCCATATCAGTATGTGAGTACCAACCCCATCCCAATTGTCGATTCCCCTAGTACAAAAAAAACAAAAACATGTGCACATAATTTAAAAAAAAATAAAAATTGTTTCCCAATATATAGATCATGATAATTACACTACATGATATGCATAACTGTTTCTTTATAGAAATACCGAACATTTCATAGGTAACATTCATTCTTAAATATTAGAAAAAAAACTCCTTTAAGAAATGTGTAATTCATTAATTGAAATAAATTATATTGTGCATAAATACCAGTGTCTTGACTAGCCTTCCACTTGATACGTTATAGTTTCATTGGATTGAAAGATCCAAAAAAAAAAAAATAGAAGGAAGTGAACCTTCTTAAAAGACTCCCAAATTAAAAACTTAGAAATGTTTCAACAAAACATAATCTTCACTATAAAAAGGGATCAATTACAACATATTTCATAACAACATCTTTAGAATCCTTTCATAATAGTATTATGATTAAGTATATAATGTTTAACATATTTCATAACAACATCTTTAGAATCCTTTCATAAAAGAATTATCGTTAAGTATATAATGTTTTGTGGTGGAGTGACATTGTTTTCATTAAAGATAATGTTGGAATCAAGCTTAATATGTATATGATAATGAGAGTTAATTCGATTAAAATTACATTATTAGGGTGAATAATTACTATAATTAAAAGTAGATTTATTTTAATGTAAATTTATTAAAACTTAGATGTATTTCATTAAGCTTACTTTAATGAAAATGGCATTATTGAGGTTAAAAATTTATATAATTATATAGAAATTATTTTTCAAATAAATTAATTAAAATTTTTAAGAATTAAAAAAAACAATTCGTTTATTTTATGGTTATATTTTTTATTAATCTTTTATATATTTTTAAATTTAATAATGGTATTTACCATTAGAGGGAAAAAAGAAGCATAGATTAAAGGAAATTAAGATACTATAAAGATGTCATTAATCTTGATTTGAAAGATCAAAAGTATCTGACTAGTTCCAGGAACATTTCAACCGTGGGTGAAAAGCAATTGCCATCTCTCTGAGACTAACATTGATGATGAAAGCTAGTTTCTCCTAAAATGTTCTAAAACCACTCAACCAAGGCCACAAGTCACGGATGGATGAAACCATGGCGGCTTATTAAAATGACTCTAGGTAGGTATGATGGGAAATCAAAGGAACCCACTTGGATGGATCAATTAATAAGTCACATCTAGGTAAAAAGGTATTTTTTTCTCATACACTGTTTAGTTCGTCATAATTGTGACCAGTGGCACCTGATGACTATGACAAATAATGCAGACTATTGTAGCTAATATTTTGCAGCTACCTGAAGTCTGACTCTTCACTACACTATCGCAATAAATTCAAGCTATGTAATTATCTTAGGGTTTTCTCTATTTGAAATATTAATTTAAGAGCCATGGCATTGGCTAAAAATCCCGTGACTTTTGCTTGACCAAGTACGCTAGATTCCACCATTAAGCAGCTGAGTGACATTGACACCAAAGAATTTGAAACTCGGCTTTATTTCCAAACTCCTTACAAACTTTGCCAATCTTTTGCAAGCCGATTTCACAGCTGCACCTGAACCTTGATTCGAACTTGGGAATTCAACCTTCCCAATATGTTGTCCCCAAGACTTACCACTTCCTTGATTTTGTGTCCCTTTGTGCCAAAAACTATAATCCATCTATTAGATACATTTTTTACCTCATACAGTTCATCACCCATTTTTAGTATAATACTGGCAAATATTGCTTAGATGTTGTCCCTCTCAATAAACCCTAATTCAGTTATTCTTAATGATACTGTGCTGAGAGAATTTTATGAAAGGCTCGCATTTGCTCAGAAAAAGGCCCTGGTAGAGAGGTATATGCCAAAAGTAGGTTCTTGTCCTACAATTCCCTTGCCTCTTAGATTTGATATCCTATATGAGGTAAACAAGGAGGTTGTTTCTGGGATGTGTATAATCCTTGGATATGATAATGGTTCCAGCTTATATGCTACTATAATAGGTTTCATGGAAGTAATTTGTCCTAGGAAAGGATCCCCAACCTTGTATAATTATGCAAAGTATCTCTCTCATAACATTCATTTCCAATTGTAGAAATTTCATTTAACCCACTTCTTTAGGTTCTAGTCATATTCGGTTTACTTAATATTGTTCTCAAGATACAATAACTTCAAGCATATCCCTCTGAAGATGAATAATGAACACGAGAAACCCTTACTAGTGACTGAATGGACAACAAAATTGAGGATGCACACAAAGACTGAAGTATTTTCTTGGTTTATAGATACATTTATGTATCCATTCCATATTTTATTCCATTATCAATCCCCACCTAGGATTCTCCCAAAATTTAAGAATAAGGTACAGTTGATCCCTAACTAAGCTATGGGGGATTGGTATCTCTATGAATACTACACAAAAATCAAACTCTATGGATGTGAACTAGAACCTTATAAGCTACCAATTTATCTCACTCCTATATTGTTTTCATTGGATTTTATTAGACAAAGTCTAAATGTGGATCAAGTTCATTTCGCTAGTCACAACAGAAATCAGATTTTCAAAATCCCTCAAGACGTGGGTCCTTTTGTGGTCAAATCTAGGGAAAAAGATACTATAACACACAATATGTTATCATATTTAAGTCTATCAGCATAGGAGGATACTATATGGAAGTATGACCAAAGGGGAAATCATATTAAAGTTAAGAATCGTTGAGGGCTTGTGTCCATATTAACACAACTCCAAGCTTGAAATAGAAAGGTTGGAAAATAGAGATAAATGGGAGGAAGCACAAATCATATTTAGAGGTTGTCCAAACAAAGCATCTAGAGAAGGTAGTTTTGGAGATGACCCAACAACATCTAGTTGACAATGTGATTTTAGAGGTAGTGCAATAGCACCATGTCCAAGAGAAAACTAGAGAAAATATTAATAACACTCTTGTTAGTGATCAAGTCACAACAAAAACGAAGCAAAATGTGGTTGCTACAACAAAAACAATTGACAAAGGGGTGAAAATGCCTTAACCATAAAGTAATATTAATGTGGAGGTTGATTAAGGTAATCTCAATCACTTGAGGTTAAGAGGAAGAAGATTGAAGTTGATGAAGAAGATGAAATGCTCTCTGTATCTCAAGCTTATGAATAATCTATGAATCAATATCAAGTTGTTCATAAGAAGACATTATCTTTGATACAAGTGCTAGCTACTACTGGTTTGGTAGAAGAAAGTCAGACTCATCCCAATACCTCTTCCACTACGGATAAAATCAAAGCCACTCATAATGACCTTAATGTCAATGAAATCAATGTGGTGGACAAAATAGATCTCCATAAGAAAACTAGAGAATTAATTTACAAGTATCTCTTGAAGAGAACAACAAATGTGGAAAAATTAGAGAAGTCACTTTCGAAGATGGAGAAACAAGTAAAACATGAAAAAACATCTAACAAAGAAAAATCAATAAAAGATGAAGTTTTGGAGAAGAAATTGTTGCTCTGGGTTTTAATATTTATATAGATCTTAAACTATTCAGGATCAAATAAAATTGAAGGATTCTGAAATCCTTGCTCTTGGGAAAAAATTAAACTGCAATGTAATTGAAAATCCCCAAACTATGGAGTTGGAAGCAATTCTCAAGGAGATGCAAACTAGAACTTATAAGAACATGAAGTTAAATAATAAGGTTAGATTTTACAAATCAAAGAGAGAAAAGTTAGAAAAGGAGCACATTGATGCTTTAATTTCAAAATCAACTCCTGGAATATTAGTCTCTACATCAACTACAAAGTAAGTATCTGAAGGCTTATAGCCATAGCTCTTACACAATTGAGTGAAAAATAGAATGAAGTAGAAACAACGAATAAAAATTTGACCACAATCGATGAAAAAAATTATATTTTGCAAGACCAGATTAAAAAGAGAGATGAAAAGATAGAAAAGCTTCAGGGTATAAAGGAATATTTATGGAAAGAATTTTAGAAGTGAGAGAAAATAAAAATAGGAAGAATCCACTTAATTGGAGCTAGAAAACACATTTGTGACAAAATGTTAAGAGTCATTACTAAGGGGTGGGACCACTTTATTATTATGCATTATGAGGAAAAACTGGTGAATAAGGTCCAGAATGGTATATGAATGTTATGGGATCGATAAGGAGATATGCCTAATCAGACAGAGAGAGCAGTCTTGCATATCAATTTAAGATCATGGGATGAATTGAATTGATTGAAGGTGTCAAATAGAAATAAACTAATTATGGAATACAATTAGGTTATGAGTATGAGACAAATGATTCAATCAGTTCAAGGGAGCTATAAGTGGATAAATGATGCAACAAAGTATTTCAAGGCTAAATTTGAATTAGTTTTTAAAAAAGGGCTTCCTCCCTTTTGGGAAGAAAATGGTACTTTGATCCAAAAGGAAGCATATGATAAGGATTTTACTACATTAAAAAATGACAATAGTAAATTACATGGTATGAATTCACCTCTAAAGTGTGAGATTATAGTGAACCAGGTAATGAGTGATTTTGAGTTGTACTTGGAAATACTGTGGATATTCAGATGTTTCCAAGTCCCTCTTATGAGTAGTATACCAAGTTGGACATGGAATATAGAAGGATGAAAGCACACAAATATACTAAGGGAAAGGATTGGGGGGCCATCCAACATTTCTTCGGTAGTGACCCAAATGAATCCTCTACTTCAACTCAAGCGAGTGTGGGTCAATAGGTTGAAGATAATGGGACAGAGCACTAAAGAAGATTCGAAACAATGTGCCACCTTGCATGTGTTGTGGGACGATGAGAACAATATATATATATATATATATATATATATATGTAATCAAGAATGAAGTATAGAGGTTTGATTATTTTTCAAGAGAAAGAGAGATTTGTATTGCAGAGAGTTACATCATTTGAAGATCAAGCATTTCTTTGGGATATAGGGTCATTAATGGTCATCTTGTGAGAAATTTTCCTTCTTATTGTATCACTCTGTAACTCTTATTTATGTTTTGTATTTCAAGTTATTTCAAGCACTTTTTACACTATGTACATGAATAGTTTTGATATTAATAAACCAAGCATTTGTAGTATGAATGTTTCTCATTACAAAGATCATTTTTGTGTGAGAATAACAAATTAATTACAATATTTCATGAGTAATTTTCTTAATGTATCTTGTGACTTGCAATATTCATTTAAATTACTTATTGCATTAGTATTTTGAAGTATCATTGAACTCCTGGTTTCATGTTCCGTGTGCTTAATGAAATTGTATTGAAATCACTTGTCCTTGAATGATTTATGTTGGTTGTTATTATGGTTGAATAATACTTCTAAAATTTCTACCATTACCTATTGAGTTTTATTTTTTTAAACACCTTAATAGCCAATTTTGACCTCTCTCATTTACCATAGAAACTATCTTTTAACTACTGGATTCTTCTAGCTAGAAAATTCATAGTATTGTGAGATTTGGATAACCTTTTCAGGTTTACTAGATTTGGAAGTTAGGTCATGTCCTCAACAAGCCCTGTATAATTCAAAAGATGTACTTCACAAGAGAACTAAACTAGCATTATTGATGTGACTATTAGCCTATTATATCTTAGAAATTTTCAATTTTCTCATTTATTTGATCTGGTTCCGCAGAGGTTATAGGAGGAATTGCAAACAAATAAATATTCACTTACTTTTGATTAGGTTTTTCATTCTCGTCGTTTAGGATATCAGAAAACTTATTTAACAATGTAGTTTGAACTTTGTTGGACCCAAAAAATTGTCTCATTACAAATTATTAATATAGAAAACTAAAATTTGATGGTTCATATCCTTTACTTATTGCTCGAAAAGGAGGGATGATTGATTACCTACAATGTCATAAAAACATATACAAAAAATCAACTATCATAAGGCCTTGTGTAAGAAGGATAAGTTATATTGGCATTGTCCATTTGAGACAAAGAGGCCTCCGAAGAAACTTGAGGAAGATAATGAGGGGTAGGTACATGTTATCCTATATCTAACACTACCAAATTATAGAATCTTAGGACTCTTAAAGATAATGAAAACACCTAATTTTTCCTCCCAAGAAGAACACAGCGACAACAACAACTATTAGGAACTTTGTTGATGTTAGGTTCATTGTTCTTGGTAGCTAGGGCCATAGTGCCAATCTAGCCTCTGTTCTATTCATGAATAAGAGCACCCCTCTTTGAAATTATTGCACTAAGAAAAGAATTTTGGGTGTGTGTAGGTCATTAAAAGAAGCACTCTTTCACCTTCCAACAATAACATGAAGTGGTTCTAGGATGGCTATGTTTGGATCTATGCACATTATCATAACATTGGAAACACTAAAGGACATTTTTCCTATGTGTCAAGAATGCCAATCAAATGATCCATCACTCAACAACCAAATCTAGTTGATAATGTAAGAAATAATCCATCACTCAACGATCCTAGAACATGAACTCCATATGGAAGTTGGTTTTGGAATAAGGGGTTCATGAAGTTTGACTGCAATTTTTTTTCCAATTACTTTTATAGAAAGACGATACATGTAAATGCTAGGTTTGCCTCTTTTATCTTTTTTTTTAAAGATTATAACAAGTAGCTAATGAATTAGTCTATGTATTTTTTTCTATTTAAATAGTTATAGGTGATGATGTAAGTAGTTGAATTTTGAGAGTTGATAATGTAAGTAGTTGAGTTCTTAATTCATCAGTTCAGTTCTTATTTCCCTTATGATATGCATTTTTTTAAAGATTCCATTAGTAAACCATTATTTTAATGGTGAACCATTACAACTTTCTTTTAATATACTCTTACAATGTAAAGTGAGCAATTTCCATTGGTACAGAGATTTACAAGTACCCTTGCCCCAAATATCAATTAAAAGAAACCTTGTTTTACCATGTGTGTATGAGGATGTTATTTTCAATATGTATCATGTATTTTGAAATTCCACTTGGTTCATACTTTATCTGATATTCATATCAGTGGTCATGTTTAAACTTTAGATTTTTTTTCTTAGTAAGAAAAACATTAGATTATATTAGGAAAAAAAGTTTACAATTGTTTACATGCATTCAGAAACTATAGGAATTCATCCTGTACCAAAATTGCAAGTTTAGGTCTAAGCTCAGTTTAAAGGCCTACCATTTAGTAAATATTGTTTATAGAGATTCAAAAAAGTATCTTCCAACAAATCATAAGTATTGTTCTCAAAAAAGGCCATTTAACGGGAAGCATGAGCATCACATTGCACCTAAAATTGTGCAAGCGAAAGATATTTGTGTAGAAATAGAAGAAAAGGAAGAGAATTGGGGGAAGAAAAAAAGGTTGAAAATTCCATCTCTATTGTGTGGAATAAAAGTTCAATTCTATTCAACTTTCCATATTGGCAGGTATGTACACAATTAACTACAGGTAATTATTAAATGTATGAGGATAGAAGGCTTTCACTAGTTTATATGTCTTATTTTAATCCATTGTTTAAATTTCCACCATATTATCATGCATCCATTTTGATACTGTTGGCTATAGAAACTCCTAGGACATCACATTTTAGATGTAATGCACATAGAAAAAAAATTATGTGAAAGTATTTTTGGCACCCTTCTGGATCTAAAAATAAAATCAAAGGATGGAAAAAAAACTTGTGATGACTTACAATGGTTGGGTATAAGGAGGTCACTATGGCCACAAGGCTAAGGAAAACACATATTTCTTCCACTTGCACCACACACTCTTTCAAAAAAAGATAAAGAGACACTTTGTGCCATTTTGTTCACATTAAAAGTGCCTCATGGTTATTGTCCAAATCCTAGAAGTCATATATCTATGGAAGAGATTAATTTCCATTGTATGAAAGCACATGATTTCCATGTTCTCATGGAAAAACTCCCTCTGGTATCATTGTGCCATGTGCTACCAAAAGTAGTGTGAAACACACTTTATAGGATTTCCTTCATTTATAGGAGAATTTGTGTAGAAATGGTGGATCCAACAAATCTTGGAAACTTAGACGATGATGTTGTGGAGACATTATGCTTACTCAAAAATTATCCTGCCCTCATTCTTTGATATAGTGATACATTTGACCATATACTTTGTATAAGAGCTACATTTGTGTGGTCCAATTGCATACAAATGAATGTACCCTTTTGAATGGTAAGTGAAATTTTACTATGTGTAGAAATCCAAATTTGATTCCAACATATTATGTGCATCTAGTACATAATTAACAAATATTTATTCATACTTTATACTTGATTGCAAGTTTTGTGTGTTTTGTTTTGGTAGGAAAATGAAAGTTTTCAAAAGTTATGTGAAGAACACTACTAGGACGGAAGGGTGCATGGTGTAAAACTACACTGTGGAAGAATCCATCAAATTTTGTGTTGGACATGTTGAAGGTATGTAATATATTGGAAGCATGCCTAGTAGAAAAGATGCTTGGTAAGATGAAGGAGAGGTTCGTCATTATGGGAAGTCCTTATCTAGTGGAACTTCTATTCGATTAGATAGTACTAGTTTGTTACAAGCCCATAGGTGTGTCTTTCACAATATAGATGAAGTTCAACCTTGGATAGAGTAAGTAAGAAGCACAACCTTATAAAATCATTTTTTATTAGAATTGATCAAAATATCTTGAAAAAAATGTTCATTTACATTACTGGAAATTAGGATGCACTTGAGTGAAATCGACAATAGAAACATCCAAGTCAAAAAATATGAAGCCTTGTTACAAAATATCCACAACCAAATTTTTAGTTCTTGGTTAAGAAAGGAGGTAATGATATCGCGTTCTTGTCATTATAATTATTTAAAATTCATTGAACAAGACTATTATGATGTGTGAAACTAAGATTCTTTTTATATAGTTTTAAATTGCATGGTTTTCTAACGACATTCAATACTTTGCAGGTGGAAGGAAAAAAAATAATTTTGATAGCCTTAAATGGGTGGAACTGGACCAAGAAAATATGCAACTAAATATGCCGACTACTTAATCAATGGGTGTATATTTCATATTAAAAGCATAGAGAATGTTAGGGCCATTTAAAATAGTGGCATGTGCATAGATGCACAAACATTAATGAGATCTAGTGCAAAAGACAAAAATCCTATATGTCATACAATAACATATTTTGGAGTGATCTAAGAAATAATCATATTGGACTACTATTGTGTGCACTATCCCTTGTTCAAATGTGATTGTGTAGATGTACACACGAAAAATGAAATGAAAGCTGATGAAAATGGTTTCACAATGGTGAATCTAAAGATATGCTTAAGTAAGGATAGAGTGCAAGATGGTCCATTTATTCTAGCATCACAAGAAAAACAAGTATTATATGTACAAGAACCTGTAGAGAATGACTAGTATGTGATTCTGAAATTCCCTTCAAAGGGTTTGAGAAAAAGTAATACACATGAATTGGAGTATGCAGATATATCTGGTGTTGTAGACTTTGATGGAAAACAATGCAAAGATGATGAAGTTCTAGGTGATGGCAACATGGATTATGTTCGAAAAGATTGTGAAAGAACATGGTTGGATGTTGATAAATAAGTACCATTGATGATATTTTTATCCATTCTAATTTAATTTGTATCTATGAAAATGAAAATTACATTTTCCTACCCTTAATTGTTTTTAATGTACTTGTATTAGTTAATTGATTGTATTGTTTACTTAAATGTCATTGTTTTTTATTTATAAGTAAGCATCCATGAAGTTTCGAACCGGTGTACTTGAATTCCATTGTTAACTTTTATGAAAATGCACATAGTGAATTTTTTTTGGACATAAATTTTGAATATTTTCAAAGTCCACCACCATGTCCTAGAATGCTGAAGATGATTTTTGTTGATTTTCTTATATTTACTTACTCGAATGGGATAATTTTTGGTGATCATGTTAAGTTCATCGTAATTTCTATTGGAACAATATTAACACAATCCAGGTTCACACAACATCATACCAACAAAACACAAGATACCGGCATGAAAGGGTTTTATCCCTTTCAGCAACACCTGTAGAGAAGATGAGGTCTCACCTGAAGTACCTATGGGAGTTTAGTGATCCTTAACCCAGAAAAATGAATCACAAAAAAGATATAGAACACTTCAAAAGAAACTAAAATAAATTCATCATAATAATAACACCAAGATATAGAGAACCCTTAAGGTAGGGTAACACCATCAAATACTCCTTAAGGAAGCAATAAGTCTTCAAGCCACACTTGTACAATAACAATATTCAACATGACTAACACAATGATACCCATGTTTATTTATACTTTCTCATGAGTATAATTAGGGATTTATGTCATATTATTATATTATTTCTTCTAACTAACCCCCAACCATGAATTGGACCATATTCCCTTATGAATGGTCACATTACATTACTTATTCCCAATTTTTACCCATTACGTATATTATTCCCATTTAGGTACCCATTACATCATTTATTCCTCTTGGATACCTCCCTAGGTACCCCATATTATCCTCCTAGATATATAACATTACACCCCCCTTAAAAATGTTTCATCCTCAAAACATGAGAGGAATATATATAATAAGATTGACTAAGAACCTTAGTCAAATGATGCAAAGAACGTGCATCCATCCATCCGATTAGAATGTGAATACATGGTCTAACATCTTCATGGCTACCTTCATCTTGATTCGTGCTCCTATAGTTCCAAGATGATGTTTCATTTCTTTGGTATCTATTTGTATCGATTGTAGTCTTCCATGCATCTCTATATTACTTTCTTCCCTAGTTTCCTCGTGGTCCATAGTAGGTTTTTGGGATCTCCCAACTTGTCCTTGATGATTGTTGCTTCTCAAACTAGTGTGGGTGGAAATATGATGCAACCTGAATGATGGAAACCTCTTTCTCTGATTTCATAACCTGTGATTCCTACGAATCATGTAGCTCCTCATATTCTTCTTCTTGTATATTCCTTGCTTCATAATTTTCTTCATGGGATTATACAGTATATTCTTCTGATTCCACCATAGACTCATGATTTGATTTTTCATCTACTGCAATTGGTTCCCCTGCAAAGACTCCATCTTGCGCCTTCTTAGTCTCTTTTTATGGTATACGAGACATATCTTGCAATGTAATTTTATTCTTCTTGTACCAAAGCTTTAAGAACTTCTTTTCTACATTAATATTAATTGTACCCACTGATTGCATTCATGGGTATCCCAAAACAACATCCACACCATTCATATCTAAATAATAACATTTTGAATGCAACACATATTTATCCATAGTAATCTTCAAATCTTTAAAAAATTGAAAATTTTCACTATCAACCTGTGTGCTTTGAATATGCTTAGTAAGAACTTGCAATTTTTTTTCCAAATTAACATGGATAAAATTGTGCTTGCAACTAGGGCTAATAGAAACAAGAATATTCTCCTTTTGAATACATCCATGAACTTTCAATATAGAAAATAAACTCTTATGTCCCACTTGGTATTTGTTCTTGGCAAGAGACCACTTATCTAAAAATACTTGTTCAAAGTATTCATCAGAAAGTGCTGCCATCTTTCTAGAGTCAAGTGAGCACCACCATACCTTAGCATCAAATTTGAAATAATTGTCTATCCAAAGCCTCCGTGAATTTCTCCATTTTTATTTGCAATTTTTTATACATTATTCAATACTAGAACCATCATTATTTCCTGTAAAATAAAAAATTCCCATTTTTTTTCAAAAACCTGTAAATAGAGCTAGGGTTTCAGAAAAATCACTTACTTCTCCTCCTTGTAGCTAGGGTTTTGAGACATAAATTTTTAAATGAGCATAACTCAATTAATATTGCTCAAAATTTCTATTATAACCTGTTTCTAGAACTGAAACAACCACTCTGCATCTACCTATGCAATAAGAACATAAATATGGACACCATGTCAAAATATATCCCCTCTATAATTATCATGGTCGTCACCGAAAATTATGAAAAATAACTAATTTTAAAATAGTGATATGGCCACTTTCCGAACTCCAAATGAGCTATTTGTTTTTCGAAATTACGTATTTTTGCGAGAGGAATTCAAATATGCAAACTTTTTCTTTTGAATATGCACAAAAAGATTCATAAATTGACATGAAATTCGCCTCCCAATTTTTCCCTTTTTTCTCAGAAAGAAGAAAAAATTTCCCACGTGTGCCAAGGAAAGAGCTCTAATACCACTTGTAGTCATCCTTAACCAAGAAAATTGAATAAAAAAAAGATATAGAACACTTCAAAAGAAACCAAAAGACATTCACCATAAGAATAACACCAAGATATAGAGAACCCTTAAGGTAGGGTAACACCATCTAATACTTTGTTGGACACACCAGGTACACTGAGAGGGGGGCGTGAATCACTGTGCACAACTTTTATTGCTTTTTAAATTTTACCAATCAAAAACTTATTCAATATTATGTATTATCACATTATCATTATGTCATCATCAACATTATTATCATCATCACATAAGAAGCATAGCACAATACACTATACACCATATTTTACGTGGAAACCCAAGTCCTGGGGGAAAAAACACATGAGCATTTTTAATAATAATTATCTAGTAACAACTAGAAGGATGCAACAATCCCCTTATTACAATGAATTCAATTCTACAGCTACAACTGGAAGGAGGCTACAACCCCCTGATTTACAGGCTATAACCTAAAGGAAGCTCAAACTACCTGGTTCTCCGGCTATGACCGAAAGGAGGTTACAACCCCCTTTCCTTGCCCGGTCTTACCACCCTGATATGAAGAAACTACTGAACCATGTCCGCATTGATCCTGCGGACTTGCTAATCAACACATGTAATACCCTGCACAACTACTGTCACTGATAATTGCACCACAACTGTATCACACTGCTCAACCACTACCACTACTAACCATTAATCATCAATTAGTACAATCAACCAGTCCAATCACTCTATTCCCCACATCATCCGACGCATTCAATATGAGTCTAACCAACTACACACCAAACTCAGACCACCTGAGTCAAACCAATTGCTCATACAACTTAGCCAGTCCGAGTCAGACTAACTACACATAAGACAACTTGTGCCAATCCTGCTCAATTGAACCAACTTGTACCAAGATGCTTTTGTACCCGTTCCAAATAAATCACATGCTTGTGTTAATCTAATCAAGTGCTCTGACAATCAACCAACCCTTCTTACTTGGCCTAGTTCATCAAGTAAGAGACACATTTGAGCAACCAAGAGACTTCATATATGGTCAACCAAAATTTTTCTAATCACACTCAACTCAATGACACTACAACCAAACTTAATCACAGTCAAGGAATACTTAATAGTTAAACATGATATACCTCAACCAACTAACCTCATCCAAGAATATAAAATACTTAACCAACTATGTAAAACTCAGTCAATCTCATAGACACAAAATGATTTTTCACTCCACTGAAATCAAGTGAACAAATCAAACAAATAGTCACTTAAAATACTGTCAAAGGTTGTTATTAATAGTTCGACTACACTTAGGTCAAAGACACAATGATCAACACTTTCCAAACTAGTTTTCAAAGGAAACACTTAGGTTGATCAAATAAATCACTCACTAGATCTATTACTTACATGTCAACTTCTCATTCAATACTACACTATACAAGATAAGAGCACGAACACCTATTTTTATGAGTTTTGGAGCTATTTTGGTCCTCGTTCATGGTTAGTCAAACCAAGGTTGAAAAGATGCACTTTTGTTGACTTTCTCGGAATTGAGTTTTGAAAATGGATTTAGGTACGCATTTTAGAGATAAGCATGGACACCTATTCTTATGAGATTTTGAGTTATTTTGGCCCTAGTTCAAGGTTACGAAAACTAAGGTTGAAAATATGCACTTTTGTTGACTTTCTAGGAATTGAATTTTGAAAGTGGATTTAGGTACCCATTTGAGAGATAAGCATGGACACCTATTTTTATGATAATTGGAGCTATTTTGGCCTTCGCTCAAGTTTGGTCAAACCAAGTTATTAACAGTTTGGCTGCACTTAGGTCAAAGACACAATGATCAACACTTGCCAAACTAGTTTTCAAAGGAAACACTTAGGTTGATCAAATAAATCCCTCACAAGATCTATTACTTACATGTCAACTTCTCATTTAATACTACACTATCCAAGATAATCATCAATATCTATATGAAGATCAAATCAAGATATATTCCAAGATAACCATCATCATAGCCTCCATAACATATTCAATAACTTCAAAGATATATACCAATATATAGGCTCACATACTAAGATCAAATATGAACTCTATCCATCAGAGGAATGTGCCATCACAAGAGAAACCCAAGCATGAACCATACATTTTTTAAGATCACAAGATGAAGAAAAAATAGAAAAACCAAAAGAAACTCCATATCATGTCATCACATATCCCTCGTAACAATATTTCCAACGAGCTAAGAATTTTGTAATTATGATTATGTATGAGAAATTTATACCAATTTTAGTGAAGATGCCCAAAAAATTCTACTCCACAAAGTTTCGCACTTTTCTCGAAGAGTTGCGAAATACCAAAGAGAGAATTGATTGATGAACAAATGAAATGTTTGATATTCTATTTATATAGGTTGTGGAGGAAAGTCGGTACCTCAAATTAAGCCGACATGCAATTTAAAATTACAAATAATTAAATTCTCTTTTGTTTGGTCAACTAACCCAAAAAGGTGGTGTACACCAACTTCAAAAATTCATACTTCTTCAATTGTAAGGAGTTAGAATATGTTCCACATATCAATGGAAATAGATTGACGAGTATTATCTCCCTATGATGGGTTTATTTGAAAATTCTTGGTCTGATACCCTTAAATTATTCAATTTGTACAGGACATCAAGACTCCACACATAAAGGTGCCAAAGACCATGTTACCTTATGCATAAGTTCCTAGGTCAAAGGATTTAATGGACATCATCAAAGGCATGAGAGATTTGATGGTATTCACACCCACAAAATTCACATCACCAAGGAGGAGGGATCCACCATATACTCATCATATAAAGGGTATCAAGGACCTCAACACCACCAATCAAGTAGGACAAAGACTTTTTCAAGAATATCATCATCATATTCAAGGTCTCCATATCATTAAAAACATATCTAGTGGTTCCACTATATATATATATATATATTTATCACCATAAGAGTACCAACACCCCAAAAGAGGGTTTCAAAGACCTCACCACTAGTTTGCAACACCTTATGGGCTTCATATGCATGATCACAAGGCTACAACATGCCAATGACCATATAGCATCCAAGGGGCATCAAACCACTATGTGTGGGTTCAAGACCCAAGTATCCATATGCAAGAGGATAAATATCTAAGCTTGTGGACTCAAGGACCCCACAAGAACTCAACAACCAGTTGGCCTGATTTTATGAATCTAGGCCAATAAGGAGGTTTTGTCCACACAATCAGCTTAAAGGAGCGTCCGGTGTGTTTGAATTAACAAAACCTCACAGGTTGTGGTCCTGCTACCAGCTAGTTTGTCTCTTAAGGAGAACTTAAAACCAGCAAAATCTAACCTATTCTAATGTTTATTCTACCTAAATATCTAAAATATCCTAAGGTTGCTTTCTTAAGGAAAGACTTAGATTTTTTGGGGAAGTTTTCTAAATATGAAAACTTATGTAAAGTATGCAGAATGATTTAACAACTGCTAATTAAACTTAAAAATAAAATTTAAAATTAATTATTCTATCTATTCTATTTAACCCTATCTCAGCTAAGATCAAATTTAAGATTATATTAACTATTAATCAACAAATATGAACACAAAGACTGAAGCATAATTTAAACAAACATATTTAAATCATAACTAAAAGTCACTCTGCTATATGACAACAGAACTGAAATTTAACCTGCAAACACACAGTCAATTTCAACTGTCTGAAATTGATTAATAAATTATCAAGATAGTTATTTGAATTTGAGATAATGCCTATTTAAAAGTCACTGTCAACATACAAATGAGATTTTAAATAAACAGAAAAGTATATCATTAAA